>CAUYRH010041950.1:0-19451 GCA_963574655.1 Perodicticus potto | reverse complement strand
TCGAATCCAGCCCAGGCCCGCCAAACAACAATGACGGCTGCAACCAAAAAATGGCCGGGCGTTGTGGCGGGCACCTGTAGTCCCAGCTACTTGGGAGGCGGAGACAGGAGACTCGCTTGAGCCCAGGAATTGGAGGTTGCTATGAGCTGTAATGCCACGGCACTATCCAGGGGGACAGCTTAAGGCTCTGTCTCAAAAAAAAAGAAAAAAAAGAAAAAGAAAATAATCTTAGTATAGGCTTTCTGATTTAGTGGTTTAGTATAAAGCAATTATCACACGATTCATTTGGTTATTAAATGAAAATATCTCTTGATTTTTTTTCTTTCCTCAGGTTTTGGTGGGAGCTGTTTCCAAAAAGATGTTCTAAACTTGGTTTATCTCTGTGAGGCTCTGAATTTGCCTGAAGTAGCTCGTTACTGGCAGCAGGTATTAATCTTTATGGTTGTAATTTCTATCTACCTTCTAGTTACCCGTCATCCTCTTGTGATGTTCTTGACGGAATATATTCTAGGCACTCAACTACTATTTTATTCAGTTTGCTTATTTTAGGTTTAATATTTGGGCTTCTGAGTTTTTACTTTTTTCTTGCTAATCAACTGTGATGGAAGTTTCTGATAAACCAGTTTTTCTTTTAATTTTTTTTTTGTTTGTTTTTGTAGAGACAAGAGTCTCACTTTTATAGCCTTTGGTAGAGTGCCGTGGCATCACACAGCTCACAGCAACCTCCCAACTCCTGGGCTTAGGTGATCCTCTTGCCTCAGCCTCCCGAGTAGCTGGGACTACAGGCACCCGCCACAACGCCCGGCTGTTTTTCTGTTTTTGCAGTTCTGCCGAGGCCGGGTTTGAACCAGCCACCTTCTGTATATGGGGCCAGTGCTCTACTCGATGAGCCATAGGCGCTGCCCAGTTTTTCTTTTAATTTTATAACTAAATTTGCTTGTGGAGTAAAACAGGAAGTATTCTTCTTCTTCTTCTTTTTTTTTTTTTTTTATAGAGACAGAGTCTCACTTTATCACCCTGGTAGAGTGCCATGGCGTCGCACAGCTCACAGCAACCTCCAACTCCTGGGCTTAGGCGATTCTCTTGCCTCAGCCTCTCGAGTAGCTGGGACTACAGGTGTCCGCCATAACGCCTTTGTTGCAGTTTGGCTGGGGCTGGGTTTGAACCTGCCACCCTCGGTATATGGGGCCAGTGCCCTACTCACTGAGCCAGAGGCGCCACCCCACAAGCTCTCAAGGTTTGAGATGGCCCCTAGAAGTTTAGAACCTTTTTATTTTATTTTTTTTTCTTTTTTTCTTTTTGAGACAGAGCTTCAAGCTGTCACCCTGGGTAGGGTGCTGTGGCATCACAGCTCACAGCAACCTCCAACACCTGGGCTCAAGCGAGTCTCCTGCCTCTTCCTCCCAAGTAGCTGGGACTACAGGCACCCGCCACATGCCCGGCCATTTTTTGGTTGCAGCCGTCATTGTTGTTTGGCGGGCCCGGGCTGGATTCGAACCCGCCAGCTCAGGTGTACGTGGCTGGCGCCTTAGTTCGTTGAGCCACAGGTGCCGAGCCTACTTTAAAGCTTTTCAAATAGTATTTGTGGTGTTATGTTTCATCCACAGACAGCTGTAACTCTGCACATTGCTTGTTCCCTGTCCACATTCTACTTAACTTGAATTTTGGAGAATGTGAAGGAATAGTACTTTGGGGTTTGATTGCTTATAGACTTGGTTCCATAGGGGTTGGAGAAGTTGGCTGAGGAAAATATTGTTTTTTATTTGGCTTATTTAGCTGGTCCTCAAATGCTCTAAGAGTTTCATTCTTCATTTTTTGTATCCATCTCAGCCTGATGCATAGAAAATCAAGCCAAATGTCTGAGTGGTCTTGAACTCCTGAGCTCAGGCAATCCACCTGCCTGGGCCTCCCAAAGTGCTAGGATTACAGGTGTGAGCCACTTCGCCTGGCCCAGGAAAGGACTTTTATTTTTCATTTTACAGTTCTTGTTCTGTTTGACTTTTTTCTTTTAAAATAAACATGTAGGCTTGGCGCCTGTGGCTCAACAGGCTAAGTTGCCAGCTACACACACCTGAGCTGGTGGGTTCGAATCCAGCCAGGGCCCGCCAAACAACAATGACGGCTGCAACCAAAAAATGGATGGGCATTATGGCGGGCCCCTGTAGTCCCAGCTACTTGGGAGGCGGAGGCAAGAGACTCGCTTGAGCCCAGGAATTGGAGGTTGCTGTGAGCTGTGATGCCACGGCACTCTACCCAGGGTGACAGCCTGAGGCTCTGTCTCAAAAAAATAAAATAAATAAAATAAACATGTAAACTCATGTAATTTTTTGAAAGCTAACTTGTAAAGCATAAATCATAACTCAGTTTTCTCTTTTGTTAATTAACCTATATTGAAATACACAATAAAATTCACCAATCTTAAGTAAATAATTCAATGAAGTATGACAAATGTGTACAGTCATATGACCACCATCATAAACAGGATATAGAATATTTTCATTGCCCCCCCAAATTTGCTCGTGCACCTTTGTTATTAATCCCCTAAGGCTACCCTGTGGCCTCTGGAAATGAATGATCTACCTTCTCTTACGAGTTTTCTTTCTTTCTTTTTTTTTTTTAAGAATTTCATATAATGTAACCATATAACATAGAATTTTACCTCTGGCTTTTTTCACTTACCGTAATAATGCTGAGATTTATCTATGTTGATGTTGTATGTATCAGTAATTACTTCCCTTTTATTCTTGAGAAGGCTCTATTGTGTTAGGTATACCATAATTTGTTAATCCATTCACCAATGGATAGACATTTGGCTTCATTCCAATTGTTGACTATTATAAATAAAATACTCTTGAGTCTGAGTACAAAAAAAAAAGAAAATCAAGCCAAATGAAAAAAAAATTTTTTTAATTATTAGTGTCATTATTATTATTTTTGAGACAGAGTCTCACTTTGTCACCCTCCGTAGAGTGCTATAGTATCATAGCTCACAGCAACCTCAGACTCTTGAGTTCAAGGGATTCTTTTGCCTCAGCCTTCCAAGTAGCTGGGACTACAGGCGCCCGCCACGGCGCCCAGCTATTTTTAGAGACAGGGTCTTGTTCTTTTTTGCTCAGGCTGGTCTTGAACGTGAGCTCAGGTGATCCTGCCTACGCGTTGGCCTCCCAGAGTGCTAGGAATACAGGCATGAACCATCTTGCCCAACAAGCCAAATGAAAATTAAAAAAATTTTTTTGAGGCAGAGTCTTACTCTGTTGCCGTGGTAGAGTGCCATGGCATCATCATTGCTCATAGCAACCTAAAACTCTTGGGCTCAAAAGCGATCCTTTTGCCTCAGTTTTTATTTTTAGTTGAGATTGGGTCTCAAACCCCTGAGCTCAAGCAGTCCCCTGCCTTGACTTCCCAGAGTGTTAGGATTACAGGTGTGAGGTGCCACACTTGGCCTGGAAAATAAAAATTCTCAGGATGGTTTTAAGGAAGGGGATAGGTGGTTCTTTTTTTTCTATTTTTAAATCGGAGGACCATTGTGTTTGTTAAATCTGTGCCTCCTGTTAATATGTAAGCCTTGTATTCATTTAATAGCACCATAAAACTCTTGAGTAATGTATGTCATGGGCTATACCTCTTTTAACCCATCATTGCACACTGTACCTTACTTTTCAGGTAATAGACATGAATGACTACCAGAGGAGGAGGTTTGCTTCCCGAATCATAGATAGTCTGTTTAATACAGTGACTGATAAGAAGATAGCTATTTTGGGGTTTGCATTCAAAAAGGACACCGGTGATACGAGGTATCAATCCTTTAAAATATTTCAACCCCTTTGAGAGTGTGTTTACTCCTCATCTTATCCTGGGTTTTGATTAGTGGATGTATGAACAAAATATACGTGTGTATATACATGGGTTGCCAAAAAAATGTATATACATTTAAAGTGATGTCATCTGTGTTTTGTTTCAAAGTTAAATTGAATTATCGTAGCAATGTGTAGTATGACATTCCCTCAAAAGATGGCATTAATCAAATGAATGCTAGGCAGGACACAGAAAATGGCAGGAGGACAGTTGTTATTTGGGGAGTGCAAGACCGTTTTGAAGTGGTATCTGAGATTGGAGAGTGCTGTGGAAGTAGAATGACAATGGAGGCATGAGTATGCAACAGCACTTCCAGCCTGCCTAACAATCACACATTTTCATGATAAGTTGGGACATGTGCTACTGTGTGCACAAGGGAAGATCTGGGAGGCCTCATGTGCGCAGCGCCAGGTCCTGCTTCTACTATGGTGTTGGAACAGCAGCAGTTTACATGCTTGCCACAGAGTCTACCAAACAACGTGCTGATGGTCACCACTTTGAGCACCTCTTGTATTTTTTTTTTTAGAGACAGAGTCTCACTTTGTCACCCTGGGTAGAGAGCTGTGGTTTCACAGCTCACAGCAACCTCCAGCTCTTGGGCTTAGGTGATTCTCTTGCCTCAGCCTCCCGAGCAGCTGGGACTACGGCACCCGCCACAATGCCTGGCTATTTTTTGTTGCAGTTTGGCCAGGCCAGGCCTGAACCCACCACCCTTGGTATATGGGGCCAGCGCCCTAATCACTGAGCCACAGGTGCCACCCTTTTTTTTTTTTTTGACACAGAGTCTCACTATGTCGCCCTTGGTAGAGTGCTGTGGCATCAGAGCTCACAGCAACCTCAAACTCTTGGGCTTAAACGAGTCTCTTGCCTCAGCTTTGCAAGTAGCTGGGACTATAGGCACCCACCACAACGCCTGGCTTTTGGTTGCAGTTGTCATTGTTGTTTAGCTGGCCCGGGCCAGGTTTGAACCCGCCAGCCTTGGTGTATGTGACTGGTGCCCTAACCACTGAGCTATGGGTGCCAAGCCAAGCACCTCTTATAATTGTAGCAGTCAAACTTTAGGCCAGCCACAGTGGCTCATGCCTGTAATCCTAGCACTCTGGGATTCGAACTCACAGGTTCGAGACCAACCTGAGCAAGAACAAGACCCCGTCTCTAAAAATAGCTGGGCGTTGTGGTGGGTACCTATAGTCAAGCTACTTGGGAGGCTGAGGCAAGAAGATCACTTGAGCCCAAGAGTTTGAGGTTATTGTGAGCTATGACGCCATGGTACTCTACCTGGGGCGAGGCTCTGTCTCAGAAAAAAAAAAACAACAAAGAAGGTCATTGCCAGAAGCCCACAAATGGGCAATGGGCCCTTGAGCTTCCACTTTTAATTCTACTCTATGTCTCATGTCACTTTCTTTACTGTAAAAAAAATGAGTTAAACTTGACTTGTATTCATCTTTTGTTGTTTGTATACATTATTAACAATTTTAATACAGATATTTCTTTTTACAAATGTTTATACATTTTTTGGCACCCATTGTATATGTAGGTTAAAGAATAGAAATAAACATCCATATCTTCACTACTCAGCCAGCTTAAGAAATAGAACCTTACTTGTATCTTAAACTCCCTTGTTACTAGAGTATACTGCCATTTAAAGCTTAGCAATACTGTTTTTTTTTCTTCAGAGAATCCTCTAGTATATATATTAGCAAGTATTTGATGGATGAAGGTGCACACCTCCATATATTTGACCCAAAAGTACCCAGGGAACAAATAGTTGTGGATCTTTCTCATCCAGGTGTTTCAGAGGATGACCAAGGTAAGGTCATGAATCGGGAGTCCCATGAATCACTTTGAAAAAGTGAAAAACCTTTGGTTGTTTAATTTTATCATTTATATCATTAATATGCCCTCTTTCAACCTTGTTTCTCTAAAATTAAACTCTTAGGCATTATGTCATCAACTTTGATTTGAAGTAATCGATTGTTGGTCCAATGATTTTTCCAACATATCCACAAAGCCCCAGAGGTTCCAAAAAAGATGATTCTGGGGTAGGGTTTCGTGTGCTTCAGGTCTCCTGTTGTCCCCATTCATACTAAAGTCAGATGTCCAATATCACCTGCAATCCTAGTTTTAAAATACATACAATGCTTCTCTCCTTATCTGTGGTTTTACTTTCTGCAGTTTCAGTTAACCCAACACCAATCTCAGTGTAAAAATATTAAATGGAAAATTACAGAAATAAGTTGTAAATTGTACACTATTCTGAGTAGGGTGATGAACTCACTTGCCATCCTGGCTTCATCCGGCCAGAGACATGAATCTCCACTTGCTGGCGTATCCACACTGGACACTACTTGCCCGTTAGTTATAGTTAGTAGCAGTTTTGGTTATCAGATCCAAAAAACACAATCAACATATACAGGGCTTAGTCCTATTCATGGTTTCAGATACCCACTGGAGGTCTTGGAATGTATCCCTGTGGACAAGGAGCTACTGTAATTTCCAATAACTCCTTTTTTATTTCCCTTTTTTTTTGTTGTTGCTGCTGTTACAGTGTCTCGACTTGTGACCATTTCCAAGGATCCATATGAAGCGTGTGATGGTGCCCATGCTGTTGTTATTTGCACCGAGTGGGACATGTTTAAGGTGAGTTGACTGAAATGATATTAAGGAAAATTCTAGAGGTTTTCTAGTATCAGTTGGGGGTCAAATAAGGGTTCATGTATATATTCTGATTGTTCCTTTGGTGTGTCTTTACAGGAATTGGATTATGAACGCATTCATAAAAAAATGCTGAAGCCAGCCTTCATCTTTGATGGACGGCGTGTCCTGGATGGGCTCCACAATGAGCTACAGACCATTGGCTTCCAGGTAATCAGGATCCTGGCCTGTTTTTTTGTTTGGGCATTTGCTTTTTAAAGCCATTGCATAGGTTTTAGAATTTTCCTATTTTCTCATTTAGCAGTAACATAACTTTGGAGTAACATGTCAGTATTTTGGGAAGTTTCTGTGCGATTTTGTAACCTGCTCCCTCTGAATTTGTCATCTGGTCATTCAGTGTTGATCTCCCTTCTGTAATGAGGTCATCAGTTGCCTATATATGGGGACAGAATGTGCCCTGCTTTACCTCATAGTATAAAGATCATGTAAGAAAATACATTAATATTTTGAAAACTACAAAATGCAATACAGTTGTTGTATATTGATATTATTATTATTGCATATTTTTTTTTTTGCAGTTTTTGGCCAGGGCTGGGTTTGAACCTGCCACTTCCGGCATATGCCGGTGCCCCACTCCTTTGAGCCACAGGCGCCGCCTGGTATTATTGTTTTTATTTATTTATTTTTTTGAGACAGAGTCTTATTATGTAGCCCTCGGTAGAGTGCAGTGGCATCACAGCTCACAGCAACCTCAAAGTTTTGGGCTTAAGCGATTCTCTTGCCTCTGCCTCCCAAGTAGCGGAGACTACAGGTTCCCACCACAATGCCCGGGTATTTTTGTTGTTGTTGTAGTTGTCATTGTTGTTTAGCTGGCCTGGGCCAGGTTCGAACCTGCCAGCCTCGGTGTATGTAGCCGGTGCCCTACAAACTGAGCTACGTGCGCTGCCACTAAGGAGAATTTCTAAATCACTAAAAACAACTGATTAATGTAAAGCAGAAACCCTTTCATCGGGGCATGAGTCAGAATTAAGTATTAGTTTTTAATTCAATTCAAAAGACATGAAAACTGAGTGGTATATTTGTCTCTTCTGTGGATGGGAGATAAACTTACGACTATTAAAAAAGTAATATCGCGTGGCAGCTCCTAGCACTCTGGGAGGCTGTGGTGGGTGGATTGCTTGAGCTCACCAGTTCGAGACCAGCCTAAGCAAAAGCAAGACCCCTGTCTCTACTATAAAATAAAAAAACTGAGGCAAGAGGATCACTTGAGCCCGAGTTGGAGGTTGCTGTGAGCTATGATGCTACGGCACTCTACCCAGGGTGACAGCTTGAGACTCTGTCCCAAAAGGAAATAAACAAATAAAGTAGTATCTTTAAAGATTGAAAATTTTAAATATATAGAAAATGTAATATGTGAAATAAAAATTCTCATTTATTGATGGCTGACTTGGGGAGTACAGTAAGCACTTTATCCAATTTAACCCTTACCACACACACCCTTTGAGGTAGGTGATACAAACATACCTTTCAAATGAGGAAGAAAGACCTAGAGGTTATGTAACATAGCAAGTATCAGTCAGGATTCCAACTGGGGCCTTTAGCCTCTGAAAGCTGACCTTTTTTTTTTTTTTTTTTTTTTTGTGGAGACAGAGTCTCACTTTATCGCCCTCGGTAGAGTGCCATGGCTTCACACAGCTCACAGCAACCTCCAGCTCCTGGGCTTAGGCGATTCTCTTGCCTCAGCCTCCCGAGTAGCTGGGACTACAGGCACCTGCCACAACGCCCGACTATTTTTCTGTTTTGCAGTTCCGCCGAGGCCGGGTTTGAACCCGCCACCTTCGGTATATGGAGCCGGTGCCCTACTCGATGAGCCACAGGCACCACCCTGAAGGCTGAACTTTTTTTTTTTATTGCTGGGGATTCATTGAGGGGACAAAGAACCATGTTACACTGATTGCATTTGTTGGGTAAAGTCCCTCTTACAATCGTGTTTTGCCCCCAAAAGGTGTGGCACACACCAAGACACCCCTCCGCCCGCCCCCCGCTCCTTCCCTCTCTCTGAGAAGGCCAAACTTTTAAGAACTATGCTATTACAGCTTTTATAGGGTTTGTAGTATATGGGAAATGAAAATGAGAATAGAGTATGAGAGAAAAGAATGAACTAGAATGTGATCTGATGTTTTCATACATGCTTCTACAAACAGAAATGGGCCAGGCAGGGTGGGTCATGCCTGTAATCCTAGCCCTCTGGGAGGCTGAGGCGGGAGGATTCCCTTTGAGCTCAGGAGTTTAAGACCAGCTTGAGCAAGAGCGAGACCCCTCTTCTAAAAATAGAAAAATTAGCTGGGCATTGTGGTGGGCACTTGTGGCTACTGTTCAGCCTTCAGAGGCTAAAAGGCCCCAGTTGGAATCCTGACTGATACTTGCTATATTACCTAACCTCTCTAGGTCTTTCTTTTTCATCCACAGGTCCCAGCTACTTGGGAGGCTGAGGCAGAAGGATTGCTTGAACCCGGGAGTTTGAGGTTGCTGTGATCTAGGCTGACGACATGGCACTCTAGCCTGGGAAACAATGAGACTCTATCTCAAAAACAAACAGTAGTGACATTGTGATTCATTACTGTGATGTTTGAGGAAGTCTCGTGTGGGGAATGGCAGCAGGGAGAATGTCTAAATATGAATATGAACAGTGGCTTATACACTGATTCTAGAAACACAAAAATTAGCTAAGGAACCAAAGATCTCTCATAGCAACCCGAACAACTTGAGAAACTTTGTATGCTTTTAACAAGAAAACTAACCTAGGTTTCCCCTATTTCAATACATTTATGGAGTTCTTAAATTAATGCATTATAATTATTAATAGTTCTCTTTTTAAAATCTTTTTTCTTCAGATTGAAACGATTGGCAAAAAGGTGTCTTCAAAGAGAATTCCATATGCTCCTTCAGGTGAAATTCCAAAATTCAGTCTTCAGGATCCACCTAACAAGAAACCTAAAGTCTAGACAGTGCCGTAATTGGTGTGGTTTTGTTTGGTACTTTAGGACAGCAAATATGTTGATGTTAAATGGTGAATGAACCAAGTGTTTTTAAGGAAACGAAATTATTTTTTTAATGATCAAATTTATAATAGCTATATGGGTATTAGCATATCTGGTAATTATGAATCTAGAATATTTTTTACATGTTTTTATATTGTTAGTTTGGTTATTGGATGAGTAGAAAATAATCATGTTGGTTTTAATGGTGTCAGTTTTTGTAAAATAAAAATTAAACCAAACACCTCTTACTTTATAAATTGTCCATAAATAGCACTTTAATATCACATTGTAAAGGGAAAGACACTTCACTTTGTCATTAGATGTATTTGGAAGCCACAGAATTACTACACTAAATAACCTTTACAAGTACAGTCTGGTTAAAGTTCTGTGTTCCTTTTACTTTCAGTGAGATGTGTCATTGATTTTTTTTTTTTTCCTTAGCTCACTTCAAGTATGTTTAAGACTTTAACATGAAGAGAAAATCAATAGTATTGTCTGTTTCCCTCCCCTTTATTTCTTAGTTTTTCTCCTTGCTCATTATTTTTGCAGTCTAAGAGCCAAAAATATTTGTTACCTTGATTTTGCCTTTTTATTTTTACTCTTTATTGTAATTTTTATTCTTTCTTTAAATAAGAAAGCCAATATTTCTCATATATAAACTTAAGTGGATTTAGTCTAAAATAGGAATTTTTGTGTGTATATCCATCTGCTTTTTTATGTCTCTTGTTGACTTTTATATTTGAGCAGTTTTTGCTTTTGTTTGATCATTATTGAAATATGTCACGTGTCCATGTGATGCTTGTGCTCTGCTGAGAGAGCACAAATGTGTTAAATTGACGCACATCTCATCCTTTGGGAAATTTGCAGTTCGGTAAGAAGAGACAGATACAAAGGTGAGGACAGATACACCTGTTCAGATTAACAAATACATAAATAAAACATTCTGCATCAACAACCCCGTGGGTGTAATTTTTGTCATGGTGCAAGTAATTGTATGAATCATAAGACTGACATTAGGTGGGAAAAAAATGATTCCACTTTTTGGAGAAAAGTACTATATCCTTCTTTTTTTTTTTTTTTTTTTAAAGACAGAATCTCACTTTGTCACCCTTGGTAGAGTGCCCTGGCTTCATAGCTCAGCAACCTCAAACTATTTTTTTTTTTTTTTAAGAGACCAGGTCTTGCTGTGGCTCGGGGTGGTCTTGTTCTCACGAGCTCAGGCAGTCCACTTGCCTTGGCCTCCCAGAGTGTTGGGATTACAGGTGTGAGCCACTGCGCCCAGCATTTTTTTTTTTTTTTTTTGAGGCAAAGTCTCTCACTATCACCTGGGCTAGGGTACAGTGACATCATAGCTCACTGCAACCTTGAACTCCTGGTCTCCAGAGATCCTCCCGTTTCATCCTCCTCAGTAGCCAGGACTATAAGCACCCACTACCATGCCTGGCTAATTTTCAAGATTTTTTTTTTTTTGAGACAGTCTTACTATGCCACCATCGGTAGAGTGCTGTGGCGGTACAGTTCACAGCAACCTCAAACTCTTGGGCTTAAGTGATTCTCTTGCCTCAGCCTCCCAAGTAGCTGGGACTACAGGTGCCTGCCACAACGCCCAGCTACTTTTTGGTTGTAGTTGTCGTTGTTTGGCAGGCTTGGGCTGGATTCGAACCCTCCAACTCCAGTGTATGTGGCTGGCACCCTATCCACTGATTTATAGGTGCCGGGCCAAAATTTTTTCTTTTTTTAGACAGAAATGTCTTGCTACATTGCCCAGATTGGCCTACAACTCCTGATCTCAAGCCATCTTCCTGACTCAGCCTCCGAAATTGATGGGATTATAGGCGTGAGCCACTGTGTCCAGCCATGGTCTCAGTTTCATAGAGGTGCTAAATGTAACCAGTGCATATCTATTTTGCAAGCAGTGACACAAATGTAAAGAATCAACATTCAAAGCCTGAAGTCTTTCTAAATTATTCCAACGATATTATACTATTATGCAAAGGACATATGTTAATCACAAGTAAACTGATCATGGTCTCAGTCTATGTTGATTGTCTCATTATAGTAACATAAATGAAATTTTGTTTTTTTCATTTTTCATAAATGTGTTGATGATCAGTTATCAGTGGCTTGAAAAATATTAAAGTTTTAATGTATCTTTAAATTGTAAGAGTTTGCTGTTACTATTATAAAGATCTTTTGTGATTACCTCATAGCAGGCAACTGTTTATTGGGATGAAGATAGGCTAACAACCAAGGGAATTTACTATAAATAAATATGTACATCTTGATGATTTTCTTTTCTTTTTTTTAATTGATGTTTTTCTTAAAGCAAAAAGAGTTGTAGTACATTCAATGAAGTCCAGACATTATGGCACCACCTCTGACACCAACTGGCACCAAAATTTAAAATTTCTGTGATCTTGAAGGCCTTATTTAAGTTTCAGAGGGCTTTTGTTTTCTTTTAGCCACTAAATTTTTCAGGAAAAATTCACCTATTTAGGAAAAATGAAAATACATTAATATGGATTTAAGGCATCTCAGACTTAAGACTTCAGTGTTTCCTCTTTAAAGAAGACTTCTATATTTATTAGCATTTCTCTCTCCTATAAATCTCACTGGCAATATTTTATTTTTTCTAATTAAAATATTCCTAGTATCTCTGCTCCTTCTCTCCAACAATAATGATTACTCCTTGTTTTCGCTGCTGTTAATGTTTTACCACTAGCCGCTGCTATCATTCCTTCTAGTCACCCAACATTGTAAAGGGTGACCCTACTCTGGCTGTGGGTCTGCTGCTGTGCACTTACTCCATTTTATGTGCATTGTCTATTCCTCATTACTGCCAAAGTATTGCTGATGGCAAAATTCATTTCAGAGAGCAATTTTGCGACATAATTAGCTTGAATCTGATGTTTATTGAACAGACTTTGTTTCAGTTGAGCAGACTCATCTGATGGAATCTCTTTAGCTTATTTCCCTCTAGGGAACCAAGAGCTCTTCATCTGTAATGGGCTTTTCCCCTACCCCAAGTTGTTTCTGCACAGTAAGTTAGCTGCTTAGATGGATACATTTACTTCTCAGGCTGTTAGGGCTTCATGTTACACCATGGCTGAATGCTTGGCACTGGAGGACTGATTTTATGAGGAGTCTGATTCACTTCTGTCATCTTGCATATATGAGTACAACTGTGATGACCATATCCATACACAATCGTTAAGAATCCCAACACTTGGCTCGGCGCCTGTGGCTCAGTGGGCTAAGGCGCCAGCCATGTACACCTAAGCTGGCGGGTTCGAATCCAGCCCAGGCCCGCCAAACAACAATGATGGCTGCAACCAAAAAATGGCCGGGTGTTATGGCGGGCACCTGTAGTCCCAGCTACTTGGGAGGCGGAGGCAAGAGACTCACTTGAGCCCAGGAATTGGAGGTTGCTGTGAGCTGTGATGCCACGGCACTCTATCCAGGGTGACAGCTTGAGGCTCTGTCTCAAAAAATAAAAAAGAATCCCAACGCTTATAACCTAGCCACATAACCTGATCTAAATCGGTAGGTGTAAAATCAACACTACCAGACCTCAATTCATCATTTGAGTCTAACACCTATATACCAGAATTTCATCTTTTAAAGGTAATTAAACCAACATTAAAAAGTTCATAATTCACTTCCTTACAAATGTTAGAACTATTTTCCTTAAAACAGAAAACAGGCTCAGCACCTATAGCATAGTGGTTATGGTGCCAGCCATAAATATACACTGAGGGTGGTGGATTCAAACCCAGCCCGGCCCAGTTAAGCAATAATGACAACTGCAACAGGAAAATAGCCAGGTGTTATGATGGGTGCCTGTAGTCCCAGCTACTTGGGAGGCTGAGGCAAGAGAATTGCTTAAGCCCAAGAGTTTGGGGTTGCTGTGATGCCACAGCACTCTACCGAGGGCGACATAATGAGACTCTTGTCTCCAAAAAAAAAAAAAAAAGCAGGCTCTGTGCCTATAGCTCAGCAGCTAGGATGCCAGCCATATACCAGAGCTGGCAGGTTTGAACTGAGCCCGGGCCTGCTAAACAACAATGACAACTACAGCCAAAAAAGGCCGGGTGTTGGGGGGTGTACCTGTAGTCCCAGCTACTTGGGAGGCTGAGGGAAGAGAAATGCCTAACTCTAAGACTTTGAGGTTGCTGTGAGCTGTGACACCACAGCAGTCTTATTGAGGGTGACATAATGAGCATCTGTCTCAAAAAAGAAAAATTCTTTTCAAAAGATATTCCTCTACCCACTGTAGATGCTGATATTAAAATATTCCATCCTTTGGACTTGGCACCTGTGGCTCAACGGGCTAAGGCGCCAGCCACGTACACCTGAGCTGGCAGGTTTGAATCCAGCCCGGGCCTGCCAAACAACAATGACGGCTGCAACCAAAAAATGGCTGGGCGTCGTGGTGGGCGCCTGTGGTTCCAGCTACTTGGGAGGCTGAGGCAAGAGACTCGCTTGAGCCCAGGAATTGGAGGTTGCTGTGAGCTGTGATGCCACAGCACTCTATCCAGGGTGACAGCTTGAGGCTCTGTCTCAAAAAAAAAAAAAAAAAAAGATTCCATCCTTTGAATGTATTTTTAGCTTGCCAGCAGTACTGCTTAAAGATTAAATCACTTATAATTACTGGTTTTCAAAGTCTTCACATTCTGTCAGTCAGTGCTGAATTAAATTCTTGGGTTATAAAACTAGAGTATGCTGTCAGTTCTTTAAAATGTCTTACATTTCTTGATTTACTTTTTTTTTTTTTTTTGAGACAGAGCCTCAAGCTGTCACCCTGGATAGAGCGTTGTGGCATCACAGCTCACAGCAACCTCCAATTCCTGGGCTCAAGCGAGTCTCTTGCCTCCGCCTCCCAAGTAGCTGGGACTACAGGCACCCGCCACAACGCCCGGCCATTTTTTGGTTGCAGCCATCATTGTTTGGCGGGCCGGGGCTGGATTCGAACCTGCCAGCTCAGGTGTACGTGGCTCGCGCCTTAGCCCGCTGAGCCACAGGTGCTGAGCCAGAAAAATGTCTGTCTTACATTTCTTTATAGGAACACATATTACTAATACTTCAACATTAACTTTCTCATAAAATTTACTTAAAATTTTGTGTAATAATTTAAATATATCACCAATATATAAAGCAATCATTTGCAAAAATCATTAATAGTTACAATTTAAAGGTTTTTTTTTTTTTTTTTTTTGAGACAGAGTCTTACTATGTCGCCCTCAGTAGAGCCGTGGCATCACAGCTCACAGCACCCTCAAACTCTTGGGCTTAAGTGATTCTTTTGCCTCAGTCTCCCAAGTAGCTGGGACTACAGGCCCCTGCCACAACACCCAGCTATTTTTTGTTGTAGTTGTCGTTGTTTGTCTGGCAGGCCCAGGCTGGGTCCGAACCCGCCAACTCTGGTGTATGTGGCCAGCACCCTAGCTGCTGAGCTGTATACAGGCTGAGCTACAGGTGCTGAGCCAATAGTTATAATTTAGACATATCCAAATATAGCTGTTTATTTTTATTTATTTGTTTATTTACTCGATTTATTTACTTAGAGACGGGATCTTGCTATGTTGCCCAGACTGTATTGGAACTCCTGGGCTCAAGCAATTCTGCCTCAGCCTCCCAAGTAGCTGGGACTATAGGTGCATACTACACCCAGCCCAGCTGTTTATTCTTAACAATTTTAATTATTATGTTCAACTGACAAGGAAATCAACAATTTTTAGATTAAATTCAATCACATGCCTTTTTGTCCCTTGGAAAATTCTTTTTTTCCATAAATCGGCTCAAGCTACTGATCAAAATAAGAGCTGAAATTCCACAGGTGAAAAATTACATTGTAGCTAGAAAATCCTTTAAACATTTGAGGGGGAGGGGAATACAAAGAAACAAACAATGCAAGCAGCAATGCTATCAAATAGTTTCTAGTACTTAACTTGCTCTGAAACTGGGAGTCCAGAAATGCAGCTGGCATCATTTCCAAATGAATATGTATTATTCAGAAATCTCTATTATATGTTTAACATGCTTTGTCACTTCTGAATAACCTACTCCTGAAATCCTCACACAGAAGAAACCAACCAGTTTCTGCTTTTATCATAGTGGCTGAGTTGTAAAGGGGGATTTGTTTAAGTAAAAAACTAGGGTTAAGAGAAACTTCTCCTTGATATGACTCCTACTGAGCAAAGCTCCTAAGGATGTTCTAGAACTCTGCCCCTGCCACCCACCTGAAAGACAACTACAGCTATAAGAATTTGTCCTAGGTTTTGGTGATCTGGAGTAGAATTTAATGTGGAAAGTTAATGATCTAAATAAAAATTTCCCTGCAATTTAACTTACCTGCTTTGTATGAAGACCGTACCAAAGGGCCACTTGCAGTATAATAAAATCCAAGTTCATTTCCTATTTTTTCCCAGTATTTGAACTTTTCAGGAGTAATATATTCCTCAACCTAGATTTAAACAATTACTTCAGTTCAGATTCTCGAATTCCCCTAAACAATTCTGATTGTATAGGAAGTCTGTACCCACGTATTTAGATTGGTTTTCACTTTGTAATTTGTTCAGGCTCCCCTCCACCCCTAGCTTTCTTCCTCTCCTTCCTTCCTATTTGTTTACTGGTTACTTCTTGGCCACTCTATCAGAATGTAATTACAGGAAATTAGAGACATGGGGAAAACATAAATTTTATACTACATTAGATATTTATTACAAAGGACCTAGAAAGAGAAGTACCTATAGAGATTATTTATCTGTATTTTTCCTTCATTAACAGGTATGATCAAGAATTAGTCATGCCTACTAGATTCTTTGTTTGTTTTTTTTGGTAGAGGCAGTCTCACTTTATCGCCCCCTGTAGAGTGCTGTGGCGTCACACAGCTCACAGCAACCTCCAGCTCCTGGGCTTAGGCGATTCTCTTGCCTCAGCCTCCCGAGTAGCTGGGACTATAGGCGCCCGCCACAACGCCCGGCTATTTTTTTGTTTTTGCAGTTTGGCTGAGGCTGGGTTTGAACCCGCCACCTTCGGTATATGGGGCCAGCACCCCACTCGATGAGTCACAGGGGCTGCCTTTTTTTTTTTTATTGTTTGAGATTCATTGAGGGTACAAAGAATTAGGTTACACTTGCCAACTAGATTCTTGAGGACAAGACTGTCTTACTCAACCTGTTATCTTCTTAGCACTGGGACTAGTACATACTCACTACTTAACACAAGTTTCTTAAATGAGTGGATAAATGCCCATTATAAAACTAGACTGGTTGGCTGGGTGCCTGTGGCTCAAGTGGCTAAGGTGCCAGCCATGTACACCTGAGCTGGCGGGGTCGAATCCAGCCCAGGCCCACCAAACAACAATGATAGCTGCAACCAAAAACTGGCCGGGCGTTGTGGCAGGCGCCTGTAGTCCCAGCTACTCGGGAGGCGGAGGCAGGAGACTCGTTTGAGCCCAGGAGTTGGAGGTTGCTGTGAGCTGTGATGCCACAGCACTCTATCCAGGGTGACAGCTTGAGGCTCTGTCTCAAAAAAAAGACTAGACTGGTGTCTCATTCTTACTTCATTTGTGGCTCTCACATAATGAAAACAACTCATGTGACCATCAAGTGTGAATGAGTGCAATTTCCCAGCTTTTTAGTTTTTATATAGGTTCATTTGAATTGTACAACTTGAGGGGCAGCAAAGATGTGCCAGTGTAGATGTTAACATGGGAACTGGGACTTGTAAGTACAGTTGACCCGTTCTGAATAACAGGCTTGAACTGAGTATCCACTCGTAGATGGATTTTCTGCGGCCTCTGCCACCCCTCAGACAGTAAGACCAACACCTCCTCTGTCTCCTGCCCCTCAGCCTTTTCACCATGAAGACAATGATGAGGAAGAACTTTATGACAACCCACTTCCACTTAATAGCAAATATATTTTCTCTTCCTTATGATTTTCTTAACATTTTTTCCTCTAGCTTATTTTACTGTAAGAATACAGTATGTATAAAATACATATAACATACAAAATGTGTGAATCAATTGTTTATGTTATTGGTAAGGTCTATACTGGGCTAGTAGGTAAATTTTGAGGAACTCAAAAGTTATACACAGATTTTTGACTGTGCAGGTTGGTCCCCCTAACCCTCACGTGGTTCAAGGGTCAACTGTACTCAGAACATTATAATAGAAAGCCGGCAGCTTCTTAATCTTACCTATGAACATGAAGATTTCATTTAAATTACCAAGAAACATTTGGCAATTCAAGATATCTGTACCTTGAGGAGGCGCTTTGTTGGCTGCATGTATTGTCCTAACGTCAAACAGTCCACATCCGCCTCACGAAGTGCTGTAGGAAAAAAGCATAAATTACCTTAGCAGATGTTATTACAATGTTGAAATTGTAGATCTAAGCATAATTCTCCTGAGGAAGAGTTCAGAACAGTGTGAACTTTACACTAGTCTATAATCCTCCCACTGGGGAATAAGACGATACCTACACATTCAAAAACACTACGTGCCAGGGACTATGGTAAGAATCAAAAACAGGAATGATTAAGGTAATCATGTAGGGCTGAATATGAGGATAAATACCTCTTATTAGAATAAATGCTAACACAAGAGTGGAGGGTGTTTTAGAGCAAGAGTCTTAGGCAGAAAAGGTGAAGGGAATAGTATCTGCAAAAGCCAGAATAAACCCAGATTATAAACAAAACATGCTATGTTAGGCTTTTACCCAATGCACGAGATATGCTCTGGGGTATGGGATTTGACCTGGGACATTGGAATCTTTCTAATCACAAACAATGCAACATGGTAAAGAGTAGCTTTTAATTAGGACTTGAACTTAATAGTCTTTGGTTTTTTTGTTTTTTTGTTTTTTTTTGAGACAAGAGTGTCACTATGTCACCCTGGGTAGAGTGCCATTGTGTCACAGCTCACAGCAACCTCAAACTCTTGGGCTTATGCCATTCTCTTGCCTCAACCTCCCGAGTAGCTGGGACTACAGTTGCCCGCCACAACACCCAGCTATTTTTTGGTTGCAGTTGTCATTGTTGTTTAGCAGGCCCAGGTCAGGTTTGAACCCACTAGCTTTGAGGTATGTGGCTGGCACCCTACTCACTGGGCTACGCGCACGGAGCCAAGTCTTTGAACCACTAAATAATTACAAGTAGTCCAAGGACCCCATGGGTAAAATAAAAACTTGAACTTCAAAGTTTAAAAAGCTGAGTGCAGTGGCTCATGACTGTAATCATAGCACTTTGGGAGCCAAAGGACTGCTAGAGGCCAGGAATTCAAGACCAGCCTGACTAACACAGGGAGACTCTGTTTCTACAAAAAAAAAAAAAAAAAAAAGGAGAAAGAAAGAAAGAAAGAAGGAAAAATTAGTCAGGTGTGGTGGTGTGTGCCAATAGTCCTAGCTACAGAGGAACCTGAGACAGAAGGATCACATGAAGCCAGGAGTATGAGGTCGCAGTGAGCCATGATGATGCCACTGCACTCTAGTCTGGGCAAGACGGAGAGATCCAGTTAAAAAAAAGTTAAACAGGGCTCTGCGCCTGTGGCTCAATAGGCTAAGGCACCAGCCACGTATACCTGAGCTGGTGGGTTTGAATCCAGCCTGGGCCCGCCAAACAACAATGACGGCTACAACCAAAAAATGGCCGGGCGTTGTGGCGGGCGCCTGTAGTCCCAGCTACTTGGGAGGCGGAGGCAGGAGACTCGCTTGAGCCCAGAAATTGGAGGTTGCTGTGAGCTGTGATGCCACAGCACTCTATCCAAGGTGACAGCTTGAGGCTCTGTCTCAAAAAAAAAAAAAAAAAAAAAAATTAAAAAAGCAAAGCCCGTTTGGGACAAAGGGATAATTCCCCACCCAAAAAAAAATGAACATACGGGTTAAAAAACAGGCAGGG
>CAUYRH010041949.1:0-27231 GCA_963574655.1 Perodicticus potto | reverse complement strand
AAAAATACATGTTTCAAATTCTGCTCATAAGTACATACATTTCTTGAAGAGCCACAAATAGCTCAAAAGACAGAAAATTATTTTCTTGACTTCTGAAAAACAGAACAGACAGAATCAATACTATTCCAAACAAAAAGTCATTGCATACTAGCCCAGTTCCAATTTGAAGTTAGGTTAGCAATACTCATAGACATGTTAACTTTCCAATGAAAGTTCTAAAAATCTGCTTTTAGTTCGAAGGTATTCAATTTCCAAGGACATCAGGAATTTGAATTTGAGAGAATTTGTCAACCTCTCTTAATATTTCTTTTTCTTTTTTGGTTAAACTTTGGACTCAGCCAGTTACATTAAAAAAACACTTTTTTTTTAGATGAATTAAAATTACTACCAACAATATATGTTAGGATAGACCAGTATCTTATATGCTAGGACAGACCAATGCTCTACAGGTGAGGACAGACCAATGCTTTATAATATTAGAACATACACACACACACACACACACACACACACACACACATATACATACATATATATTCATAACCCATACAAAACTAATCACCGTTTCATATTTGACAATGTTTTCCTGTATGTTTTTAATAAGACGAATAAATTTAATTTGCTTTCCTATGACTTTCAGTGGTCTTAATATTTCAAGAAGACCAAATTTAGAGTCATGCCTTCTTTTGGTTTTTTTCTGTTGGCTGGGCCAAGTTCGAACCCGCCAGCCTCAGTGCATGTGGCCAGCACTGCATCCACTGCACTATGGGTGCCAAGCCCCAAATTTAGAGTTTTGATTCTGGAAGGTTTGTCAAATATCAAAGGCCTTAAACACTGGCTCAAATAAGATTGCAAGCCAAAAGATTTTAAAGGAAATGCATAGTCAACTTGATCACACGTAAATTCTTTCATAAATTCCCTTTATGACCTGCACAGACAATCTACAAACATTCTAAACTTTCTTTAACTTTTGCCCTGCCTTTCACTTTATTATACCACCATTCTGTTTCAGGACAAAATTTTTCACACAGGATTCTTTCTTTACACAATGCCATTCTCCTTTCTGTCTAATTTCTCTTACTCTCAAAAACTCACTTCACACAAAACAGGATCCCAGTTTACCATTCACACAGCCAAACTGATAATTAGAAGGTTTAAAAGACAAGAATCTTATCCTTTGACAATGACTCAGTTTCCCCAATAATTTAAACAACCAAATTATTACATTTTACAAATGAGACACATTTTATGAGATATAACATTGATACAGGATTTTCCTACTCAGGGCTGGATAGGGAACCCCCATTTTTCAGGCTCAGGTGAGCTCAGACATCAGAGTCCCATCTTCAGCCACAAACCCTCTGAGCCCTAGCAAGGCCATGAACAAAGCAGTCCCAAACATTTTGGATGGCTCCACCCCGACTAAGGAGCACACACCCTAATCCTTTCCCCAGACAAAAACCACGGCAAAAACAGAAGAATCTTGTCCAAGGTGAGGGGCTGCATTCATTCATTTGCTAGAACACCCATTCAGTTTGTAAAGATATTTTTCATCTACCAGGTCCTGGCCAAAATATCTCTCATGGCCAATTATTCACCCCTAGACAAAGGACTTATGCAGGAAACCTCCCCCTTTGGGAGGCTGGAGACCTGTTGCTTATATAAATACAACCTCGTCCAGCAGGAGATTCACACTCTCACCCCCAGATTTCAAAGGCCATCCAGAGCTCACCAGCCTGCCCAAACTGCAACACTTTCCAAGGCATGGCCCCTCTGCCAATAGTTCTGGCACTCTCCACTCCCTCTGCATGCCCCTCAGTCCAACAAAATGCCATTTTATCACTCATCTGTGGCCCGTGGGCTCAATTCTCAAATTCCTGAGACCAAAGACTCACTGAAGAAATTCCAGTAACAAAACTACAACATCTTTTCTAAAGTCTTTTCATTTTCCCCCAAGACCCACATGGTCACGTGGCTGCCACCAAAGACAAAGTGGAAAACCTAGAACTTTCAGTTTCTCTCAGAATAGCCAGGGGGCAAAGTTGGAGCAGGGAAGAAGGGCACACTCACACATTTGTTTCACCCCATGAATGGGGGGGGAACCCCACCTATTTTTACCCATCTCAGTCATTCTCCAAGCACTCACATGCATACAATTCCAACCCATTTCTTAACCTGGGCAGCCTCAATTTCCCATTCGAGCTGCCATGTAGCCGTAGGAGGCAAACCAACACTCCCCTAGGCCCTGTGAAGGGAGGTTCAACTCCATCCTCAGAGTTCTCTCACTCAAACCACACCCACACACTCTCACACACTTCTCAACAGACCTGCTGGCAATCTAATGCCTAAGGAGTTGATCAGGCTCCTTCTTCCACTACAACTGTAGTGGGACCCCAAGATCAATCATACCTTGTCTTAGACGTCTGCCCATGTAGGTACCTGTTCCTCCCTGCCAGTTCCTCCCAGTGTTTAACTCCTTGAAGACCCACTGACGGGGTCCTTTCTCAGCCCAGCCGAGGCGTCCACACGGGGAGGCCAAACTGCCTCCCCAGTGGGCTCAGTGGTTCACGTCGCCCAGGCCGATCAGGGGCCCCCACGTGGGTATCCAGAGGATTGGTGGCAACTACCAGGTGCATGTTCTCTCCAAGGGTGATCTTGCTTCCCGGTCAGGGAACCAAAAATGTTGCAGGAAGACAAGGCCCAACGGAGAGAAAGAGCACCCAAACATCACGTTTATAAGAGGAAGGGCTTTATTCACCAGCTGGGAGCTTACGGCATAGAAGAATTCCAAATGGCCGTGCTCCCCGACTTGCTTGGTCTTTCCCTTTTTATCGACAGTCAAAAAGTTCCACCCCACAGGTACCCTTCTTATTGGCCAGTTTGAATAGCAGAGATGCTATTCCAGCCCCCACAGAACTACAGGATTTCACAGAACTTGGAAATTTCCAAGTTCCAGGAAGTTACTAAATTCCTAAGGGCTGAGTCACCATGGAGAGGACCCTGTAAATGTATCCTTGTGCTCTCCTTGACAAAAACTGTTCTCCCAAACCTCACCCTTCTCGGGTATCCTCTCTCATCAGAGGGTAGTGGCCAAGCCATAGGGGCGTTGACCTTCCTTTGACTCTGACAGGCGTAAAGCCCCGACACATCTACTTATTGGAGGGAGCAAGACCTCAGCCCTGTGGGGTCACCAGTGACTGGGCGTGAAAGAAGAGCAAGGTGGAGAAAGAGACACAGCCCCTTGGTCCAACTATGGGCCTTTCTGATTCCAGAGCACCAGAGCAAGCCAAATTTGATCAGCCAGTACACCTCCGCCAGCTAGCTGCTGGAGACCATTCAAACTCTCCCACTTAAGAGTTCGTACTGATTGGGTCATTTGGTTTGGAACTCCTAACCTGGGCCTACCACCCAAGGACCCTCTTGGGTGGTACCCTGGTTGTGTGGTAATGGGAAGGGTTGATTTTCCTTTTCCAGTTGTTGTCCACGGGGGGTGGGGTGTATTAATTGCTTGTATTTTTCTATAGCTAATACTTCACCAGAGTCACTGATCCACTAGGATCAGACAAGAAACAGCTGAATACAAGACAGAGCCACCTAACCCACTACACCAAGCAGTTTTCCTTTACTGTATGGGTCCTTTGCAAAGCTATAGGGGAAAATACTACAGTCATCAGTCCCAGATCCTTGACAAAGGGCTGGTTAACCACAACTCCAGGAACTCACAATCCAATTTCACCTTACCTGCCCGTCTAGCCAACAGTGAAAAACAAACATGAGGCAGAATCAGCAGGAAAACTCTGGCAACATGAATAATCAGAGTAGGTCAACTTCCCCAAAGGAATGATATGGCAGACACAGCACAAGATCCCATTCATAAACAAATGGCTGACATGTCAGAAATCAAGTTCAGAATTTGGAGCAAATAAGATCAACAGAATGGAGGTAAAGATGGAATTAGAATTTTAAGGAGTAATTCAAAAGATATCTCAAGAATTCAATGACTTCAAAGACAAAATCACCAAAGATTTTGACACATCGAGGCAAAAACTTGCAGCCCTCAAAGATCTGAGAAATATAGTAGAATCCCTCAGTAGAAGAATGGAGCAGGCAGAAGAAAGGATATTTGACATTGAAGACAAAGCTTTTGAACATTCCCAAATGCTCAAAGAGGAAAAAAGTAGAGAACAAAAACAGATCATTCTCTCACAGAACTCTGGGATAATTCGAAGAGATCTAATATTCGCCTTATAGGAATACCGGAAGGTGATGAGGTTACTGTGAAGGACACAGAGGCTTTACATCATGAAATAATCAAGGAAAATTTTCTATACATGCCAAGAGATTCTGAAATTCAGATAGCAGACAGTTTCACCAGCATGACTCAACCCAAATAAAAATTCTCATAGACTCATTATAATTAGCTTTGCCAAAGTCAATATGAAGGAGAAACCTCTGCAAGCCACCAGACGTAAGAAAACCATAACCTACAAGGGGAAGAACATTAGAATGACTACATATCTCTCTGCTGAAACACTTCAAGCTGGAAGAGAGTGGTCATCGAACTTTAAACTCCTTATACAGAGCAACTTTCAACCCAGGATCCTGTATCCAGCTAAACTTGAGTTTCATCTATGATGGAGAAGTTAAATACTTCTAAGACATGCACATGCTGAAGAAATTTGCCATAACTAAACCAGCTCTCCAAGAAATTCTCAGACCTGTCCTCCATAATAAACAGTACAAGCCTCCACCACCAAAGTAAACTCACTCAGAAACTTTTGATCAAACTCCAACTTCAACAGTGGCGAAAGGATTAAAAATGTCCACTGGACTTTGGAAAAACTCAATACCCAAAATACTATCTGGCTTATCAATACTCTCAACTAATGTGAATGGCTTACATTGCCCTCGAAAGAGGCACAGGTTGGCCGACTGGATACAAAAACTCAGGCCAGACATCTGGTGCATTCAAGAATCTCACCTTACCTTAAAAGATAAATATAGACTCAGGGTGAAGGGATGGTCATCTATAATTCAGGCAAATGGAAATCAGAAAAAAGCAGGTGTTGCTATTTTATTCACAGATACAATAGGCTTTAAACCAACAGAAGTAAGGAATGATAACGATGATCACTTCATATTTGTTAAGGGCAACACTCAACATGATGAGATTTCAATTATGAACATTTATGCACCCAACCAGAATGTGCCTCAATTTATAAGACAGACTCTAACAGACAGGAGCAACTTGATTTCCTCCAGCACCATAATTATCAGACATTTTAAAACTCCTATGGCAGTGTTGGATAGATCCTCCAAAAAGAAGCTAAGCAAAGAAATTTTAGACTTAAGCATAACCATCCAACATTTGCATTTAACAGATGTCTACAGAACATTTCATCCTAACAAAACTTGAATACACATTCTTCTCATCAGCCCTTGGATCATCCTCCAAAATTAATCACATCTTATGTCATATGTCTAACCTCAGCAAATTTAAAAGAATAGAAACCATTCCTTGTACTTTCTCAGACCATCATTGAATAAAAGTTGAACTCAGTAACAACAGGAATCTTCATATGCACACAAAAACATGGATACTAAATAACCTCATGCTGAACGATAGCTGGGTCATAGATGAGATTAAGGAAATTGCCAAATTTGTGGAACAAAATGAGAGTGAAGACACAAACTATCAGAACCTCTAGGAGAATGCAAAGGCAGTCCTAAGGGAAATTTATAGCATTGCAAGCCTTCCTGTAAAGAACAGAAAGAGAGGAGGTCAACAACTTAATGGGACATCTCAAGCAACTAGAAAAGAAAGAACATTTCGACCCTAAACCAGCAGAAGAAAAGAAATAACTAAAATTAGAGCAGAACTAAATGAAATTGAAAACGAAAGAATCATACAAGAGATCAACCGATCAAAAAGTTGCTTCTTTGAAAAGGTCAATAAAATAGATAAACCTTTCGATAACCTAACCAGAAGTGGAAGAGTAAAATCCCTAATTTCATCAGTCAGAAATGATAAAGGCCAAATAACAACAGAGTCCTAAGAAATTCAACAAATCCTTAATGAATATTACATAAAACTCCATTCTTAGAAGTATGAAAATCTGAAGGAAGTAGATCAATACTTGGAAACATGTTACCCTCTTAGACTTAGCCAGAAATATGTGGAAATGTTGACAAGCCTATATCAAATTCTGAAAAAGCATCAACTATAAGAAATTTCCCCAAAAAGAAAAGCCGGGCACCAGATGGCTTCACATCAGAATTCTACCAAACCTTTAAAGAGGAACTAGTACCTGTATTACTTAACCTTTTCCAAAACATAGAAAACCAAGGAATACTTCCCAGCACATTCTATGAAACAAATACCACCCTGATACCTAAACCATGAAAAGACCCAACAAGAAAGGAAAATTATAGAACAATATCTCTAATGAATATTGATGAAAAATATTCAGTAAGATCCTACAAAACAAAATTCAACAACACATGAAATGAATTATACATCACGACAAAGTGGGATTCATCCCAGGGTCCCAAGGATGGTTCAATATACGTACATCCATAAATATAATACATTGCATAAACAAATTAAAAAATGGAGAGCATATGATTCTCTCAGTTGATGCAGAAAAAGCTTTTGATAATATCCAGCATCTTTTCTTGATCAGAATGCTTAAGAAAATAGGTATAAAAGGAACATTTCTTAAACAGATAAAGGCCATCTACAGCATACCCACAGCCAATATCATACTGAATGGAGTAAAACTGAAATCATTTCCACTCAGATCAGGAACCAGGCAAGGATGCCCACTGTCTCCACTGCTTTTTAACATTGTAATGGAAGTCTTAACCACTGCAATCAGGCAAGAGAAGGCAATCAAGGGGATCCAAACAGGATCAGAGGAGATCAAACTTTAACTCTTCGCAGATGATAAGATTATATATCTGGAAAACCCCAGGGACTCAACTACAAAACTCCTAGAAGTGATCAAGGAATACAGCAACATCTCAGGATACAAAATTAACACTCACAAATCTGTAGCCTTTACATATACCAACAATAGTCAAGGGGAAAAAACAATCAAGAACTAACTCTACTCTCTTTACAATAGTGCCAAAGAAGATGAACTATCTGGGAGTTGTATCTAACGAAGGATGTGAAAGATCCCTGTAAAGAGAACTATGAAATTCTGAGAAAAGAAATAGCAGATGATGTTAGCAAATGGAAAACTTTACCATGTTCATGGCTGGGAAGAATCAACATTGTTAAAATGTCCATACTACCTACAGCAATCTACAGATTTAATGCAGTCCCTGTTAAAGCACTTCTGTCATACTTTAAAGACGTGGAAAAATTAGTACTTTGTTATATATGGAAACGGAAAAAACCTCGAATAGCCAAAACATTACTCAGAAATTAAAACAAATCAGGAGGAATCACACTTCCAGACTTTAGACTATACTGTAAATTGATAATGATCAAAACAGCATAATACTAGCCCAAAAATAGAGAGGTAGATATATGGAACAGAATTAAAAGCCAAGAGGTGAACCCAGACACTTACCATCATTTGATCTTTGATAAGCCTATAAAAAATATAAATTGGGGGAAAGGTTCCCTATTCAACAAATGGTGCTGGGCGAATTGTCTGGCAACCTGTAGAAGACTAAAACTGGACCCACACCTTTCTCCTCTAAGAAAAATTGACTCTCACTGGCTGAAGGACTTAAACTTAAGACACAAAACTATAAAAATTCTTCAGAGTGTAGGGGAAACACTTGAAAAAATTGGCCTGGGTGAATACTTTATGAGGAGGACACCCTGGGCAATTGAAGCAACATCCAGAATACATTACTGGGATCTGATCAAATTAAAAAGCTTCTGCACTGCCAAGAACACACTAAGTAAAGCAAATAGACAGCTCTCAGAATGGGAGAGGATTTTTGCAAGTTATATTGTCGACAAAGGTCTAATAACCAGAATCCACAGAGAACTCAAACTTATTACTAAGGAAAAAAAACAAGTGATCCCATTTGATTGTGGACAAGAGACATGAACAGAAGCTTCTCTGAAAAAGACATGTGTGTGTTTTACAGACACATGACAAAATGCTGATCATCTTTAATCATCAGAGAAATGCAAACCAAAACCACTCTGACATACCATCTTACTCCAGAAGAGCAGCCCACATCACAAAATCCCAAAACTACAGATGTTGGCATAATTGTGGAGAAAAGGGAACCCTTCTGCACTGTTGGTGGGAATGCAAGCCAGTACGTTCCTTTTGGAAGGAAGTTTGGAGAACACTCAGGGATCTAAATTTAGACTTGCCATTTGATCCTGTTCCTATTCTAGGTATATATCCAAAGGACCAAAAATCTTTTGACAATAAAGGTATTTGCACCAGATTGTTTCACACAGCTCAACTCATAATTGCCAGGTCACGGAAGAAGCCCAAGTGCCAATCGTCCCGTGAATGGATTAATAAATTGTGGTATATGTGTACCATGGAGTACTATGCAGCATTAAAAAAATGGAGACTTTACCTCTTTTATGTTTACATGGATGGAGCTGAAAAATATTCTTCTTAGTAAAGTATCTCAGGAATGGAAAAAAAAAGTATCCAATGTACTCAGTACTAGTGTGAAACCAGTTTATAATCACTCACACTTGTATAAGAAAAATGTAACACATCTATAGCCTAGGGTGAAGGAGGGAAGAGGAGGCAGAAGGAAAGGGAGTGGGGTAGGTCAATAGAGGGAGGGTTAGTAGTGGGACCACACCTAAGGAGCATATTGCAAGTACAAGTTGGATCTATTAGGTGTAGAACATAAATGTCTTAATGCCGTAATTAGGTAAATGAGGTGAAGGCTATGTTGATTAGTAGAATGTAAGCACTCCATTTTGTACAAATAATCAACACATTGAATCCCATAATGGCATAAATGTATACATGATCTATGTACAAATGACTTAATTAAAGAAAAAAAAAAAAGGAAAAAAAAAGTCTTAGGGGTGGGGATGGACACTCTTTTTTCTTTGGGATGAGTTTTATACCTGTAATTTGCTTCCTTGGAGTCTCAGCTTGGCTCCTGATCTTCAGCTTTATTGGGTACTTTCTGGTCATTATCCTTCCCTCTGGACAGGAGCTTCTGTCAAAAGCTGGCTCCAGTCGGTCCTCTTCCCCTTCCTCTCCTTTATCATTTCTGACAGACAATATTAGAGATTTTACTTTTCTGTTTCTGGTTAGGTTGGCCAAAGGTTTATCAATTTTATTAATCTTTTCAAAAAACCAACTTTTTGTTTTGTTGATCTTCTGAATGATTTTTTTGTTTTCTATTTCGTTTAATTCTGCCCTAATTTTGATTATTTTTTTTCTGCTGGGTTTGGGGTTAGAATGTTCTTCCTTTTCCAATTGCTTGAGATGACCCATTAAGTTATTGGCTTCTTCTTTCTGTTTTCTTGATGAAGGCTTCCAATGCTATAAATTTCCTTCTTAGGACTGTCTTTGCAATATCCCAAAGGTTTTGATAATTTGTGTCTTCGTTATCATTTTGTTCCAAAAATTTGGTGATTTCCTTCTTAATCTCTTCTTTGACCCACCTACCATGTAGCCTAAGATTATTTAGTTTCCATGAGTTTGTTTAACTTTGAAATCTCCTATTGCTGTTAAGTTGAACTTTTATTCTATGGTGGTCCAAGAAGATACAAGGAATAATTTCTATTCTTTTAAATTTGCTAAGATTAGACTTGTGTCCTAGGATATGATCAATTTTGGAGGATGATCCGTGGGCTGGTGAGAAGAATGTATATTCAGTTTGAGGAGGATGAAATGTTCTGTAGAGGTTATTAAGTCCATTTGTTCTAGGGTCACATTTAAGTCTAATATTTCTTTGTTTAGTTTCTTCTTGGAGGATCTATCCAAAACTGTCAAAGGGGTGTTAAAATCTCCAGCTATTATAGTGCAGGAAGAAATCAAGATGTTCATATTCATTAGGGTTTGCTTTATAAATTGAGGAGCATTCTGGTAGGGTGCATAAATGTTAATTATCGAAATCTCTTCAAATTGGGTGTTTTCCCTGACAAATATGTAGTGACCATCCTTACCTTTCTTTATCTTTGTTGGTTTAAAGCCAACAAATAATTGCAACCCCTGCTTTTTCTGGTTTCCATTTGCCTATATTACAGGTGTCCATCCCTTCACCCTATGTTTATTTTTATCCTTTAAGGTAAGATGAGATTCTTGTATCTCAAGAACCAGCAAATGTCTGGTCTGAGTTTATGTATCCAGTCAGCCAGCCTGTGCCTCTTTAAAGGAGAATTTAAACCATTCACATTAATTGAGAGAATTGATAAACCTGGTTGTGTTTTGGGTGTCATGATTTTCAGGTGTCCAAAACCATTTATGTTGCCAGAATTCTTCTGTTGGTTCTGCACCATGTTTATTTTCTAGTGTTTGGTTATTAGAACTGATAGAGTGAGATTGGATTGGTGTTCCCACATAGAGACATTTTTAATCCTTTCATCAAAAGCAGTTAATGTAATCTACTTCTGTGTACCCTTAATGAATCCCCAACAATTAAAAAAAAAATCCTTTCATTGCTGTGGAAGTTGGTTTTGTTCCAAAATTTCTGAGTGACTTTATTTTGATGGTAGAGCATGGTGCTGGTCTTTGTGAAGGATGGGTCTGAGAATATCCTGGAAAGCTGGTTTAGTTATGGCAAATTTCTTCAACATGTAAGTGTCATTAAAGTATTTGATTTCTCCATCACAAATGAAACTCAGTTTAGCCGGATATGGGATCCTGGGATGAAAATGGTTTTGTTTTAGGAGATTGAAGGTCGATGACCATCCTCTTCTGTCTTGAAAGGTTTTGGCTGAGAGATATGTAGTCATTCTGCTATTTCTCCCTTTGTGCATAATGCTTTTTTTATGTCTGGCTGCTTGCTGAATTTTCTCCTTCGTCTTACCTTTGGCAAAGTTAATCACAGTGTATCTAGGAGATGCTTTATTTGGATTGCATTTTGCTAGGGTTCTGAAACGGTCTACTATCTGAATTTCTGTATGTCTTGCAATGCTTGCAAAATTCTCCAAAGTCTTTTGGAGTAGAGCATCTATACCTTTAGGACTATCCTCTTCTCCCTCAGGAATTCCTATAAGACGAATGTTTAATCTTGAAGTGATCCCACAACTCTCTCAGAGAATGATCAGTTTTGCTCTTCATTTGTCTGCCTCTGAGCGTTTGGGAACGTTTAAAAGCTTTGTCTTCAGTTTCACAGATCCTTTCTTCTGCCTGGTCAACTCTATTACTGAGGGATTATACTGTATTTCAGAGCTCCTTGACTAACTTTTTTGTTTACTTGAACTCTGCTATGTCTTTTCTCATTATGTTCATATCTTTGGTGACTTTGTCTTTGAATTCATTAATTTCTTGAGACAACTTTAGAATTACTCTTTGGTTTTCAATTTCTAACTTTTCTTTCATTCTGTTCATCTTATTTGCCATCCATATTCTGGATTCTATTTCTGACATTTCAGCCATTTGTTTATGCATGGCATCTTCACTTGTATCTCCTTCATCATTCCTTGGGGAGGTTGATCTGCTCTGGTTATTCATGTTGCCGGAGTTCTTTTGGTTCTGCACCATGTTTATTTTCTAGCATTTGGTTATTAGAACTGATAGAGTGAGATTGAATTGGGGTTCCCAAGTAGAGATAATCAGACCCTTACCAAAGCTCTAGCCTTTGTAATTATGGCTTATATCCTACAACCTTACAAAGTCCCCTTTCAGAGTTTTGGCCAGAGATTCTGAGGACCTACTTGGTGAGATAGTGCAAGCTAGCTCTGTTTCGATATCAGTTAACATTCACCCTATCCTAAGAAGCCACAATATTAAGTTTAAATCTCGGCTATTAAGAGATACAGACAACTGTGGTGCCCAACCCCACCCTTCAGTTCTTAACTGCCACAGAACTTTGAAGGTCAACCTTAGAGTGTCCCTAGGTGGACAGCCCCAGACACAAGCTCCAATTAAATTGTTTTTTTTGTTTTGGTTTGGTTTGGTTTTTTTGCAGTTTTTAACCGGGGCTGGGTTTGAACCTACCACCTCCAGTATGTGGGGCCAGCACCCTACTCCTTTGAGCCACAGACATCACCCCTCCAATTAAATTGTTCCGGGCAGTGTAAACCCTGCTCAACAGAGAGGGATCCAAGGTCTCCAAGAGCACAATTGGAGTCAGGGATCCATGCCCCTATCTGCCAGACTCACTCCACACTGTTGTCTGCTTCTCTGCTCACAGGCCCAGTTGGAGCCAGGGACCACACCCCTACCCGCCAATCTCAGTCCACACCCAGCAGTCCTCTGCTTGCCAGGCCAGTTGGAGTCAGGGGACCATACTCTGCCTGAAGGTCTCAGTCCACACTGGGCAAGCCTCTGCCTGCCTGCCCAGCCCTGCCTGCAGGTCTCAGTCCACTCCCAGAGGTTTGTGGGCTCTGTTGGAGTCAGGGGATCTCACCCTTGCCCTCATTTCTCAGTCCACACCCAGCAAGCCTCTGCTCAAGGGCTCTATTGGAGTCAAGGGAACTACACCCTTGCCAGCAGGTCTTGGTCCACACCTGGCAAGCCTGTGCTCACAGACCCTTCTGGGGCTAGGGGCATGCCCACCAAACTTAATCACAAGGGGCAACCACTCTCCCTCTGTGGGCTCTATCAGCCAGGGTTTCTGCACCCTGTCCTGCCAGACACAGCCCAAACCACCACTGGCCAGGCAGTCATAACCACCCCCGGTTTTTCCCCCACTAGTCACAGATTCCATCCTGCTGGTTGACGGTCCACACTGTGCCCAGATCTCTCAGGAAAAGACCAAATATTCTACACTCTGCAGGCAGCAGGACTTCACACTGCCATGCGAGGGGGGAAGGGCAGACTGGGAGTTTGGAATTGTGGGAGAAAATATCTATTCAATTTTATGCCTGGTGGTGTGGTGTCTAGGTTCATAAGTGGGACCTCCCTGGAGAAAGAGACCTGGTGTTCAGCGGCTCTCTCCAGTGAGGTCAAATGAGAGGTCTTTTGTTCTCTACTTGCTTGCAGAGAGCCCGCAGCAGTCTCCCACTTGGGGGAGGGGTATCCCATCCTCCATTTGATAGGCTTCGTACCTGTAATTTGTTTTCTTGAATCCTCTTCTTTGGAGTTGCAGCTTCCAAACTTCTTTCTTGGCTCAGCTCCCCACCTTTGGCTTCATAGCATCTCGTCTGTCCAGTTTTTCCCCTCTGATCAGGAGCCTCTGCCGAGGGTTGCTACCTGTTAGCCATCTTCCCAGAATCCCCTCCCTTCACTAATTTCTAATTCATCATTCTGGGTGTTCCATCCCTTACTGTGATTAACACCTTTTTTCCAACCTTTCTCTTTGCATCAGAAATGATGGCACTAATTTTTTTGTCTCAATTTGCAGAAGTCGTAGCAACCTGAGCAGTTTTCTTTAGAGGTTGTTACAGGTTTAGACTGCTTCTTTAGTTCAGCAGTTACAGGATCAATAGCTAATGTCACACTTCTCCTGTTGAAGCCTTCCTTGGCAATAGACATGCCAGTAGTGGTACCATCCCCAGCCTCTTCTTTTGTGTTATTGGCAACATCTTGAACAAGTTTAGCTTCATTATTTTTATATTTAACCTTTAAATCAGTTGACTTTGCAACAGTCACACCATCTTTTGTTACTTTGGGACTTCCCCAGCTCTGTTCAGTAATCACTATTCTTCCCTTTGGCCCCATTGTAACTGCTATAGCATCAGCTAAAAGGTCTACACTTTGAAGCATTGAGTCTCAGACGTCTGCACCAAATTTTACATCTTTGACATAAGCTCCAGTGAGATGGGGAGCCAGTGCCCCCCAACACCGATCTTACCTAGCAAAAAACTTTGGGTAATAGAAGCATTTCTGGGGGAGAAAGTAGATGATCCATTCTAGCACTAGCCCTGGGTTGACATAGCACAAACATGTCCACCTGTGCAACAGAAAAAGTAATGTTAGACCTGACAACAGTCCTACACCTGGGTGACCAGATGTGCCACTGCTTCATAATGTCCGCACTAGCACCCATCACTGGCAACTCCGTCCCCATAACCACCTGCTCCCACTGCCAAAAACGAGTTAATCTTTAACCACTGAAATGTCCCTCAAAGCAGACCCTTTCCAAATGCCCCCATTCCCCAAGAAACCAAGTCAGCAGAAGAGATGCCATTTACAAATATGAGTGATCAGGGAAGTAAAAGTATTCCTGAAGGTGCAAAGGCTGTTCAGAAAAGTGTCTCCATGTATCTATCAGAGCAGCCAACAAGGCTGTGTGTGATGCTGGGAGAGTCAGCTTGGCCAGCCCCTTCTGCACAACCACACATCTTTCCTACAGGAGCCCCCAACAATGTCAAGAGCAGAGGCCCAGTATCCCTGCTGCCTTCGGACCATAAAATGATTTCCTAACCCATCTCACCACCCTTTCTAGTGCCCTGAAGTCAGACGAGAGCGGGTTGCACCAAAAGGCATAAGTAAGAGGCTACAATCCCCCTTGGACAAGCCCTCCCTCCCATACCCCACCCTCAGTCTGCACCACCTGTAGTAGAATCACATGGATTTTGGAGGCCTGGACCAGTGGGCCTGCAGCACCTTAGGATGTCCCAGCTCTCACCCGTGGACCACAGAGGAGGAAAGTCCCCTCCAGGTGTAGGCGCCAAGGGAACACAGCAGCAAGAAGCAGGTTAGGTGGCAGACACTGCGAGTGAGACAAAGTACAGGGCACATTTGCCCCAAGAGCCTCCTCTCCTTCTGGCAGCCCCCCACCAGTCAGCACCAGCCCTGCCCCTCCCCTCCGCACCCGCACAGGGCTAAGCCCAGTGGCCCAGCCTCCTACTTCTTTTTTAAGACTTTTTTTCTACTTGGGAACTCTTGTAATTTCATTAATTTTCAGATTAGCTTGTCCATTTCTGGGGGGGAAAAAAAAAAGGTGTTGCGATTTTGGTAGTGATTACATTACCTCTAGGTCAATTAGGGGTGATATTGTTGCCTTAACTGTATTAAGTTTTCTGATACATATCCTCTATTACTCATCTTTTATTCCATTGTTGTTAGAGAAGATCTCTATATTATTTCATTATTTTTAATTTAGTGAAACGTGTTCTGTGGCCTGCCATACAGTATATCCTGGAAAATGTTCCATGTGCATTTGAAATGAATAGTATTCTTTTGTTGAATGAAGTGTTCTTCATCTGTCTGTTAGTGGTTTTATAATATTTTTTAAGTTCTATCTTTCCTCATTGATCTTCTAATTAGTTGTTCAGTCTTATTGAAAGTGGAGTATTAGGGCCAGACCTGGTGGCTCACACCTGTAATCCTAGCACTATGGTAGCTGAGGCAGGTGGATTGCTCCAGCTCAGGAGTCTGAGACCAGCCTGAGCAAGAGCAAGACCCCATCTCTACTAAAAATATAAAATGAGCCCCATGTTGTGGCTGGTGCCTGTAGTCTCAACTATTCGGGAGGCTGAGGAAAAAGGATCACTTGAGCCCAAGAGTTACAGGTTGCTGTGAGCTATGATTATGCCACCACACTCTATCCAGGATGACAGAGTGAATCTGTGGCTCAAAAAACAAATAAAAAAAAAAAAACACAGGAAGGAAGGCAAATAAGAAGGAAGGAAAAGAAATAAAAGAAAGTGGGGTATTGAAGTCTCAAAGTATCATTATCAAACTCTTATATTATGGCAGTTTTTACTTCATATGTTTTGGAGCTCTGTATATTTAGATTGATACACATTTATAAATGTTGTTTTCTTTCATTTGCTTTCTCACTTTGTCACCCTTGGTAGACTGCTGTGGTGTCATAGCTTATAACAACCTCAACCTCCTAGACTCAAGGGACCCTCTTGCCTCAGCCTCCAGAGTAGCTGGGACTACAGGCACCTGTCACAATGCCTAGCTAATTTTTTCTATTTTTAATAGTGATGGGGTCTTGCTCTTGCTCAGGCTGGTCTTGAACTCCTGAGCTCAAGGAATCCACCCTTCCTTAGCCTCCCAGAGTATTAGGATTACAGGTGTGAGCCTCCACATCCAGCCTCCAAATGTTATATCTTCTTGATGTTATACTTTCTTGATGAATCGATCCTTTATATAAAATGTCTGTCCTTATGTCTTTTAGCAGTTTTTGTTACATGAAATGTCTTTCTCTATCAACATATTTGTGTCTTTGGATATAAAGTGGGTCTCTTATAGATACCATATGTAGATGGTCCTTGACTTACAATGGGGTTATATCCCAATAAACCCATTATAAACTGAAAATACCTTAAGTAGAAAAATGCATTTCATATACCCAACCTAGCTTAGACTACCTTAAACATTAGTCTATAGTTGTGCAAATACACAAAGCCTATTTTACAATAAAGTGTTGAATGTATCATTAAATACTGTACTGAATGTGAAAAACAAAATAGTTTTATAGATACTTGAAGTATAGTTTCTATTGAATATGTATGGCTTTTGCACATCATAGAGTCAAAAAACTGTAAGTTGAACCATCATAAGTCACAGACTGTAATTGGGTTATTTTTTAAATCATTTCTGCCAGAATCCACCTTTAATTGAAGGGTATAATTCCTTTTCATTTAATGTAATTACTGATAAAGTAGGCTCTGTTTCCACCTTTTTACTATTTCCTATCAATCTATTTGCTGTGTGTTTTCTATGTGTTATATAGATATGATATGCCATATCATTTCTGCATTTCATTTTTTCCATTATTTGGGTGTGTTAGATATTTTCTATTTGATTCCCTTCTCATTTCTTTTTATGTTTTTTAGTTATTTTCTTAGTGGTTGCACTGGGGATATTAGTTAACATTTTAATTTATAAAAATCTAGTTTGATTTATATCAACTTAGTTTCAATAATATACAAAAACTTTGCTCCTGTATAGCTGCTTCCCCACTTTAGTTGTTTTGCCATAAATTACATCTTTATGCATTGTTTGCACATTAATGTAGATTTTTAATCATTGGTTTATGCATTTGTCTTTAAATCATGTAGGAATAAAGAGTTACAAATGAAAAATATATTATCAGTGACTTTTATGTTTACCTCTTTATTTATCTTTACCAGTGTTCTTTACTTGTCTGTGTGGATTTGAGTTTACTGTATGTTGTTCTTTCATTCCAGCCTACAGTTCTCCCATTAGCATTTGTTTTTGGGAGAATGAGAGTAGAGTGGATGTACTAGGGACACATACTCAGTTTTTGTTTATGGGAAAGTCTTCATTTCTTTATTTTTGAAGGACAGCTTTGCCAAAATAGGATTTTTTTTTTTTTAATGTGACAAAGTTCCACTATGTCACCCTTGGTAGAGTACCGTGACATCACAGCTCACCCCAACCTCAAATTCTTGGGCTTAAGCAATTCTCTTGCCTCAGCCTCCCAAGTAGCTGGGACTACAGGCACCCATCACAATGCCCAGCTATTTTTTTATTGTAGTTGTCATTGTTTAACTGTCCCAGGCTAGGTTCGAACCCATCACCCTCGGTGTAACCACTGTGCTACAGGCGCCAAGCCCAAATATAGGATTTTTGATTGGCATTTTTCTTGGAATACATCATCTCAAATGCCCAGTGGCTCTGTGGTCTCTAATGAGGAATTGCTTGTTAATCTTACTGAGAATCCTTTGTACACAATGAGTCCTTCCCTGTTGCTGCTTTCAGGGAACTGTCTTTGCCCTTCAGTTTTATTGATGTTTATTTCAGTGTGTATCTTTATCTCTTTGAGTTTATTCTACTTAGGTTTATTGAGCTTTTTGGATTTGTACATTTGTGTATTTTATCAGATTTTGGAAAGATTTTAGCCATTATTTCTTCAAATATTCTTTCTGTTCCTTTCTCTTACTTCTCTGCATTAGGGACTTCCATTATTTGTATTTTTGGTATGTTGGCATCCCACATGTCTCTTAGACTCTTTAAAATTTTTTTTTATTCTCTTTTCTTTCTGCTTTCTAGACTAGGTAGTATAAATTGCCTTATCTTCATGGTCACTAATTCTTTCCTTTGCCTGCTCAAATCTGCTGTTGAACCCCTCTTCCGAATTTTTCGTTTCAGTTATTATACTTTACAACTCAAATTTCTGTTTGGCTTCTTTTTATAATTTCTGTCTCTTTATGATGTTTTCTGTTGATGAGAATTTTCACTTAGGCTTCCCTTCAGGTTTTTGTACATTGTTTCCTGTAGGTCTTTGAACATATTTAAAATAATTTATTTATTTTTATTTGTCTAGTAAGTCCAATATTTAGGTGTCCTCGGGGACAGTTTCTACCAATTTCCTTTTCTTTTAATGGGCTATGCTTTTGTTTCTTTGACTACTTCATAATTATTTTGTTGAAAAGTCAATATTTGGAAGATTATAACATAGCAGTTCTGGAATCGGACTTTTGCCCATCTCTGAGGTTTGTTGTTACTTGTTGTAGTTGGCGCTGTATATATGTATCCTTAGTGACTTTTCAGATCTAATTTTGTAATGTCTGTATTTGTCATCTATGGTGTCACTAATAGCTATTTTTTCTGTTAGTTTATTGGTCATCTAATGAGTTTTCATATTTTTTGAAGACCTAGAACAAGAAAACATAAAAATAAAATGCCCTAATCTCTTCAGATGGGCTCTAATGGATGTGCCTTTAAAATGCAGCCTGGCAGTTTACAATTCTGCCTTGGCCTTCTCTTCCTGCTTGTGCAGAGACTGAAGATTAGCCAGAGGTGAGGGGTTGATGCCTTCTCAAGTCTTTTCCAAGCATACACCCAGCCCTGCATGTGTGCTCATATGAGAAAGCTTTTCAAAGCCCTGTTCTCCAAACATCTTTTCCCTTATTTCTCCTTCCAGGCTTTTTGGTTAACCTTTTATTTGCTTCTGCTTATTTCTTTGGCTTCAGGCAGTACGTTTGCTTTTAAATGTATTGATCATGTGTGTCCCAGGTAGCCAGCTGATCCCCTAAGAATTTGAAGTTAGGCAAATAAAGGCAAGCCATTTAAGCCAGTTTTTCAGGAAGCCACCAGACAGGTCAGAAAAAAGCAACCACAAAGTAAGATTTGTTTGCTCCCCTAGTTCCAGTATTAGGAATGCAGGCTTTTTATCTTCAAGGTTGTGGCCAAAGCAAGGGACAGAAAAATAGGGCTAGAGTTGGCTAAAATGTCGTACAGCACCGTTATTCTTGATTAGACATTCTACTACTGGTTGCTGTTAATTAATGGTAAGTTTTTAAGAGTTCCCATTAATTTGATTATGGCAGTTTTGCCAGTTTATTCACCATTTTTGTAAAGAGATGAACTTTTAGAGTTCCGTAATGTGCCATTTTCACTAATGTCACTTCTCACAAGACTTTTAAGCACTTGTGTGTTCCTAGGTGTATGCTGGGGTTTGAGGGTACAGTGACAAACAGGACAGACATGGTCTTCACCCTCATGCAACTGTCTGTCTAATACCTTCCCTGTGAACTGAAAATCTATTTCTTTTCCTGACTTTATATTCTCCATGTTTGGGGGGCTTTTAAAGTGTAATTTTGAAGACCTAGAACAAGAAAAAAATAAAAATAAAACCCCCCTATCGCCCTGAATATTGGGTTGAGGATCTTGCATGTTTATTCCTTGTGAGAGTTACTGTATTCATTAGAATTTAGGCGTAATTCTAAAATGTGAAGGTGCAAAGCTCCTAAGGTCACACTTGGCCATATTCAGAACTGTTGCCCATAGTTTCATGGAGTTGGCTTCTTCCTAACAATGTTCTCTGATATAATGTGTATTTTTTCCATAAATAGGGTGTCATGTTGATAAACCAAATTTGTTATCCCAATTGGAACAAGAAGACAAGGTAATAACAGAGAAGAGAAAAATTCGTCCAAGTATCTGTCCAGGTGAGCACTGCAGGGATATAACTTCTTGTGAAGAATAGCTCTGGCAGGCCAGGTGCAGTGGCTCACACCTGTAATCCTAGAACTCTGGGAGGCTAAGGCAGGTGGATTGCCTGAGGTCACAGGTTCCAGACAAGCCTGTGCAAGAGCAAGACCCCATCTCTAAAAATAGCCAGGTGTTGTGGTGGTCACCTGTAGTCCCACCTTACTTGGGAGGCTGAGACAAGAGAATTGCTTGAGCTCGAGTTTGAGGTTGCTGTGAGCTGTGATGCCATGGTACTCTACTGAGGGTGACAAAGTAAGACTCTGTCTCAAAAAAAAAAAAAACCAATAGCTCTAACCAGTGACTTTTGGGGGTCAGGAATATTACATTAGTTAATGTCAATCAGGGGACTTTGTAGATTTCCCTTTGTCCTGACAAAAATAGACAAGAACATTTGGTATGACCTTTCTCGTGTACTTTTTCTTTTTCTTCTTTAGCCCTCTGTTCACCATCTCATACTTTACTTTGGCCTCAGGGAACAATGACTCAGTTCTTTTCCTTTTTAAATTTAAGTCCAATTCCTTCCCATTGTGCATTCCTGGTAATTCCTTCTTTTTTCAATCTCTGAACAATATCAGTTTTTCTAGAATCCTTTTTTTAATTAATACCTAAAAATTTTTATAATCAATTCCTATTCATTGCAAACCTCCTCAAAAGCCTAATCCCTTAACAGCAGTTCTCAACCTGTGGGCCACAGCATTAGGAAGGTTGAAAACCACTGCCTTAGAATTTGCTTTTACTCATCTATGCAGTTTTCCATTTCTTTTCTTCATCAACCTAAATTTCTTTTCAATTTGTTTCAGATGTGCAGACCCTACTTAAAGCCAAATGGCTAACTCCTAAGAAGCAAGTTTTTAGAAAAGAACAGTCTAAAGGTGTAAAAGTGGTAAGATGGATATGTATGAATTCCAGTTTTCTGCAGCAGGAGAATACCATAAATTTAGAAAGGGCACAAAATAACCAAGAGAGTCATTAAAAGAAAATGTCATTTACACTCCAGAAAGTGGTATCTCTAGAGAGACACTGAAACTTGGGAATTTTGAAAGGGGATGTTAGTTACAAATTTGTTTCTTCACTGAGAGTTCCTACAAGTAAATTGTTCCCTAAATATGACTCCAATATTGATTGTTTGAAACATAAGTTGGCCTTACATTTATCAGAAAATGTTTTGTGAATATAATAAGGACTATGGCAAAGCATCTGTCTTTTTTTAACTTCCTGCCTAGAAGCTCAAACTGGGGAAAACCATATACTAGAAGTAGCCACAATATCAATTATAATAATATAACAGTGTTCCTGGGAGAAAGAATTCCTATGACAGCATTAAGTATTAATAATACTATTAATTAAATTTATCATTTATCTCTTAACCAATAGGAAAGAAGTCATCATGGAGTGAAACTCAATGAATGTAATCAGTGTTTTAAAGTCTTCAGTACAAAATCTAACCTTACTCAGCACAAGAGAATTCATACTGGAGAAAAACCCTATGACTGTAATCAATGTGGAAAATCCTTTAGCAGTAGGTCTTACCTTACTATTCACAAGAGAATCCACAATGGAGAGAAACCCTATGAATGCGATCACTGTGGGAAAGCATTTAGTGATCCCTCCTCTCTTAGACTGCATGTGAGAATTCACACTGGAGAAAAACCCTATGAATGTAACCAGTGTTTTCATGTCTTCCGCACTAGTTGTAACCTCAAAAGCCACAAGAGGATTCATACAGGGGAGAATCACCATGAATGTAATCAGTGTGGAAAGGCTTTTAGCACAAGGTCCTCCCTTACTGGGCACAATAGCATTCATACAGGAGAGAAACCATACGAGTGTCGTGATTGTGGGAAAACCTTTAGGAAGAGCTCATACCTGACACAGCATGTAAGAACTCACACTGGAGAAAAACCTTACGAGTGTAATGAGTGTGGGAAATCCTTCAGCAGTAGCTTTTCTCTTACTGTGCACAAGAGAATACATACCGGAGAAAAACCCTATGAATGCAATGACTGTGGGAAAGCCTTTAATAATCTCTCAGCTGTTAAGAAACACGTGAGAACTCACACTGGAGAAAAACCCTATGAATGTAATCATTGTGGAAAATCTTTCACCAGTAACTCTTACCTTTCTGTGCATAAAAGAATACATAATAGATGGATATGAATTTCTGTGGGAAAGCACTTTCTGATATCCCTAAGACAACTTATCTATCACAGTGTAACAAATTACCCCCCAAAATACTTTGTGGTTTCAAACAACAAACATTTATCGTCTCACAATTTCTATAGGTCAGGAATTCAAAAATGGCTTAGCTCTATACTTATGCGTCAAGATCTTCCATGAGGTTGCAGTGGAGATGTCAGCCAGAGCTCTGGTCATTTGAAATCTTTACTGTTAAAGGGTCCACTTCCAGGATGGGTCATTCATGTGTCTGGAAAGTTAATGTTCGTTGTTTCAGGGGACCTGTAGTTTCTCACCATGTAGGTATCTCCACAATACTGAGTATCTATGATTAAACAGCAAGTTCTCCCCAAATCAAGTGATCCAAGGTAGGACCAATACTAAAGCCACAATCTCATCCATGAACCAGCCTCAGAAGTACATATTTTCACTTCTTTCCTATCATACTGGTCACACATACCAATCCTGATACAGAATGGGAGAAGACTACATAAGGTATGACTACTAGGAGACAGGGAACCATTGGGAAACATCTGGGAAATTTGCCATAAAATTACTGAAGAAAAACCTCCAGTATACCCTCATCCTTTTCATTTAATTAGTATGAAGTAGCATTCAACTGACCTGTTAATTCGCTCTGGAGAGAAAACTTAAGAGTACAGACTGTATGGTAAAGCTTTTAGCTCACATGCCTACCCTAATGTGCCAAAAAAATCATATACTGGAAAAACCCAACAAAGGGGATGGCTATATTCCTGGAACACCTCCAGGGGTACCTCCAGGGATTCCCATGACAGTTCACACTGAGAGAGAAGCCTTTTGAAGGTCATCAGAATGGAGCAGCCTTCAGGGACACTCATCCCTTAAGATACGCATGGGAAATCCACAGAAGAGGACACTTACACAAGAAATGTGAACAACTCTACAGCAAAAATGTCCACATTACTGAGCAAGAGATAGTGAGACCCTTTGGCCACAGCAACTGTGGGGAAGCATTAAATGTTTTCTCAGTTTTTAAGAGATGTGAAAATTAATTCTGGAGAGAAGGTCCCTTTGAATGACATTGGTCTTGAAAACTTTCCAGTTTTCCGCATATATTGGGAAACGAATGAGAACTCACACTGCAAAGAAATTCACAATAAAAAGTGTAAGAAAGTCTTCAATGATGCCTCCGTGTTAAGAAAAATACGAAAATCCTCCCTGAATGTAAAACCTCTGAGTATCAATTTTGGAAAAATTTTCAGTGATTCATGTCTTTGTTTTATGGAAGAAACTCTAAAAATGCAATCAATCAGTAGTAGGGCACCTTATCCCATCTCTTTCTGAGTTGCCACATAGTAATCGATACTGGGAACAAAAGGTGTAAATGTTGAGTGTGGGATCACCATAATCAATGTCTTATTTGTAGGTTGGGCCATGAGCTCATTAATTTTCAGTCTTTTTGTTTTAATATAAGTATACATGTCTATGACTAGTCCCTAAAGTTAACTTTAACTTAAATTCCATAATTTTAATGCAATATATTTATTATAATGTGCTCTTTAAAAATATCCATACATTGTATATTCAAAAAGTTACTTCTCAAGCAGCTAAGACGTCAGCCACATGCACCAGAGCTGGCAGGTTAGAATCCAGCCCGGGCCCACCAAACAACAATGACAGCTGCAACCAAAAAGTAGCCAGGCGTTGTGGTGGGTGCCTCTAATCCCAGCTACTTGGGAGGCGGAGGCAGGAGAATCGCTTGAGCCCAGGAGTTGGAGGTTGCTGTGAGCTGTGATGCCATGGCACTGTACCCAGGGCGACAGCTTGAGGCTCTGTGTCAAAAAAAAAAAAGAAAGAAAGAGAGAAAAGTTATTTCTGAATAGTTCTGAGTGATACACTTTCTCATAATGGAAATTAGACAATGTTTATGATACAATTTTTCTGATTTAATGGTATTTTTGTCAGTAAATTGGGCTTTGTGATAATGCTTTCATTTCTTCTTTCTTAGTGTGACAAATACTGATAGTTTCTCAGTGTCCGTTCTTCCCATTTTGTTCAGCTTGTCTGTGAACAATAATAAAAATACTCAATTTTTCAGCCTTTCCTGAAGCCCAGACAAACTTCATCACACTCTACCAGCCAGGAGAAGTCATGGGGGGATGGTGAGTGGCACGCCATCTGGCCTTTTCTCACCTATTATGTATTTATTTTACCCATTATTTCTCTTGGGAAGTAGCCTCTAGAGTTTAAAGAGCTATTTTTTAACCATGATGACAAGAACCACAGTACAGAAAAAAGAGGGGGGCTCCCCAAAGCCTCTCATTGACTATATCAGTTCTGAGTTGCTTATTCTTAGACTTCTGCATACATGATTAAAAGAAATCCTTAAGTGGTTGAAACCAAAGTGATGTTTTTGAGTTGGTGGTTTGTTAACTTCCAACTGAATACCTTCTCTAACTGGTAAACCTATCAATTAGTCAAATTTTATCCATGTTTTATGTTTCTCTGAAAGCAATGTATATTCTATGATACTTGGATATAGGGTATATGCACAGTAATCCAAGCTAATTATATCTTCAAATACAGTACATATGTATAGATTTTTTTCTCTTGACCTTATTTAGTGATAGAGGTATAGTAAAATCTTTCATTATGATTATGGATAACATATTCCTTTGTTATTCTGTCATTTTCATTTATATATTTTGATGTAATGTTACTAGGTATATACATCAGTAGGTATTTTATTGTGAGTTGTTCCTTTTTATGTAGAAACTTTTTACCTAGCAAAATATTATAAAGTGTTCATAATGAATCATTAGGCATTAATATGGCACTTCCCATAGACCAGGCACTCTGTAAGGTATTTGAACAGCAACCTCAGTGAATTGGGGCAATGAGTCATGAATCTATGGTAACGGCAGTCTTGGCATGCAAGATCCTACAACTTTGGAGTAAGGAGGCTGCCAGTCTAAAATTCTGTAACCTAAGAAAACATTCTCCATGATTCCATATGGACATAAATAAATGCAGGAATTAAGATCAGCAGGAGCACAGAATGCAAGTAATTGCAAATGAACATTGGCTGTATAAAAACAACCCCGTATAGTTTTGTAACTCTTACGTATTTCTCAACTTTTTCAAAATAAAATGCTCTTAAAAATACAATGATCTGATCACCCAAAACTAGAGGTGTTAGAAACCCCTGCAAAGAGATGCCCCGTCCACCCCACAAGATCATGGGAGCCTCAGATGTGTTTTTTACAGTCTGTATCCAACAGCAGAACTGACGGAAGTCCTAGTAGGGGTCTGCCAGAGCCCCCCCTCCCAAAACTAGAGGCAGCAGGAGCTCAGATAGCAAGTGTCATCTACAAACATGAAAGATTGGGGGTCCAAGCAAGACCTCCATCCTCTAAAAATTCCAGTAAACATCCGTAGTTATTTCTAATACTTTGGACTGACAGCAACCCCATAGGTGACCCTTTCAGCTGCCCCTCAACACTAGAGAATGGGGAGCCCAAGCCCAGGGACTCACCCAGTCTGTTCCAACAATACAGGCCAGTGGAGACCCAGAAAGTGACTTTACTAGCCCCTCCCCACTGACTAGATAAAGGAGGGTAAAAGGGATCCCTGCAGTCTCACTGAGTAAAGGTAAGTGGAGCCCCATGAAATAACCCCCTCAATCCTCTCCCCAAACTACAGACATCCTTCCCTGGCATCTCAACACTTGGAAAAGCCCCAGGCAGTGATCCTCCATGCCCCTAGCAAAAGGAGCTCAAGTCCCAGACCTCCCAGGTACTCACTAACATCATGGGGTTCTGTCAGAAACTCCCATAGGTGATTCCCCCATATCCTTCCAAGGTTAGAGATGATGGGAACCAAAAAAGCAGCTCCCAATGCCCTGCACACTAAAGAAGAAAGTCCCAGCTTTTCACACCACTCTCAACCAAGCAAGCCCCAGCCCACCTCCCTTGTCTCCCCAAGAGGAGATACTGGTATCCGCAGCAATGGCACCCAACCTCCCCCAAGAAAAGCAATCACTAGTGTCTCAACACAACCCAGCAGGTTCTGCAACATGAGCATCAAACAGAAACCTGCTGCTCCTTTGGGTATAGCAAATGAAGAGTTGATGGAAACATGAACAAACAGCAGAAATGGGGAGAAGCCACAGTGCAAGCCCCCCAACATGAGATGATTGCCCCTGCAGTAACCCTGCCTTTATCCTATGAGGCAGGAACAATCTGGGCATAAAGTGAGTAAGGTCTCAACCTCCCCTTGCAGTATCTATCCTCACATTACAGTGGATACAGAGTGCTCAGTCCAGCCAAATACCCGCTGCCCCTGGGAATGTCTGCCCCGACCAGCACCCGCATGTCCCTGCATCGCCTGGGCCCTTCCAGACCCTATGATACCTGGAGGCTGTGTGAATATCGCTCTTGGGGACAGGCCCTGGGGACCGCATCAGACCCGCTGGGGAAACCAGTGCCATACAGTGACCAGCGCCCATGCCAGGGCTGGGGGAAGCAGGGTCCGCCATACCCTCCAGACACCCCTCTCTCCAGCAGGAAGTGGACTGATGAGAGCCGAAGGACTGTGCCAGTGCCACAGAACCAGACTTGGAGCCTTCCTGCGGCTGCTTCTCCCCACACCCTTTGCAATCCGAGCACTGCTCCTGCCTCCAGGTCCAGGGCCTGTGTGGGAATGACTGAGCCACAGGATCCAGTTGTGGCCACAACAGGGAGGCTGCAAACTGGAAGTATCTGGCATTTTGTGCTTTTAAGTTGGGAAGCTGGCACTATCTATCTCTCTGTTTTTGTGCCAGTACCATGCTGTTTTGATAACTATCGATTTATAGTAACAGTCTCAGGTCTGGTAGCGTGATTCTTCCTGCTCTGTTTTTTTTCTGAGTAATATCTTGGCTATTCAAAGATTTTTCTGATTCCATATAAAATGAAGTATTATTTTTTCGAGGTCTTTAAAATATGACAATGGAGCTTTAATAGAAATTGCATTAAAATTGTATATTGCTTTGGGTAGTATGGACATTTTAACAATGTTGATTCTTCCCAGCCATGAGCATGGTATGTTTTTC
>CAUYRH010041948.1:0-29993 GCA_963574655.1 Perodicticus potto | reverse complement strand
CTGAGTACATTGGATACTTTTTCTTCCATTCTTGAGATACTTTGCTAAGAAGAATATGTTCCAGCTCCATCCATGTAAACATGAAAGAGGTAAAGTCTCCATCTTTCTTTAAGACTGTGCAATATTCCATGGTATACATGTACCACAATTTATTAATCCATTCGTGGATCGATGGGCATTTGGGTTTCTTCCATGACTTAGCAATTATGAATTGGGCTGCAATGAACATTCTGATACAGATGTCTTTATTATAATGTGATTTTTGGTCTTCTGGGTATATACCTAGTAAAGGAATTATAAGATCAAATGGCAGGTCAATTTTTAAATCTCTAAGTATTCTCCAAACATCCTTCCAAGAGGAATGTATTAGTGTGCATTCCCACCAGCAGTGTAGAAGTGTTCCCTTTTCTCCACATCCACGCCAACATCTCTGGTTTTGGGATTTTGTTATGTGGGCTAATCTTACTGGAGTTAGGTGATATCTCAAAGTAGTTTTGATATGCATTTCTCTGATAATTAAGGACAGGTGCACGGCCTACAGACACATGAAAAAATGCTCATCTGACATTTAGAAGGAAAAGTTCTTTTGGCATGGGAGCTCTCACCAAAACTCATCATAATTCAACTATGAATTTTTGATAATGATCTCTATTTGTTTTTGTTAATGAGTTCGAGTTTTTGATAATGATCTCTATTTGTCAGCATAAATTTCTCTGCTTTCCTTGCCCCTGGGAAGACCTCAGTTCTCTGCTGCAGCAGAAAAATCTCTCTATGATAACTTCCTTAATAAGCATTTGGAAAAGAATGTTTTGTTCTGGCACCATTTTTATCTATCCCTAACCCCCCAGAAGTCTGTTGATGCTGGATTCAACTAATATCATTTCTTATTTCTACCTGCCCTGTAGTGACGAGCTCTTACCCTTTCAAAAATAAAGGTGAGATCAGCCATTATATAAGGTGGAGCTGATTAGACTCTCAAAAGGCAGACCAGAAACCCTTCACCTTTCCTGAATAACCTCATCCCTTCAACGGGCCCAGCGGGACTGAGAGCTCCTGTGGGAGCAGAGAACATGCCTTCTCCACACATCCTGATGATGAGACTGAATGGTGATTACTCTTATATCCTGTGGTCTCCTCTACCTGTGCTACAGATGTAAGTTGGATTTTTTTGAGAATTAATTAAGTTAAGGGTATGGAATCTCTATTATTGTGATAAAGGAGCTCAGTAAAATCAAGTGAAGCCCTGAGCAAAACAAAACACATTACAGATAGACAGGAAAGAAAAAAACACACACAAAGAAAACATCCCTCAGATCAAGCATCATCACCTCTTGGGAACATTTCCTGAGCCTCCAGACTTCAGTGAATCCCTGTCAACTGACATGAACTCATATAACATTCTCTATGTGGTTCTTTCTAGCAGTGACTGGGGACTTTCTCATCTGTTGTCCTACTACTCTCAAAGTTCCTTACAGTAGACAAGGAATTCCTTTGTCTTTCTTGCCAAGGCCTGCTCCAGTGTCTGGTACATTACAGAAACAGAACCAACACTCATGGATTTAATTAATTAATCAGCTAACTACTAATTAACATGGGTTAGTACATGCCAAGTGCCAAATAGTTGGTAAAGATAAGTACTGTGGGATTCAAGCTGAGCTAGACAAATGCAAAAGGTATTAGTAAAGTAAAAGCTTTATATAGAGTTGAGATTAGAAGAAAAGCAAGGATGAAACCCAACCATCCATCCATTCATTCAATCCATTCATATCTGCTAAAGAAATGCATGGACCCAGGGATGCCATTCTGGACAGGGAAGATGGCATGGACAAAGGTCTTAAGAACATTAAATGTGAGTATAATTATAAAAGAAGGAGCAAAGAGAAAAGTCAGGAACAGAGAAGTTAGGAATTAGGTTTTAGAAGCAGGTTGGTGTCAGATAGTGCTAGGTCTTGAAGGCTCGTCTGAAGAGCTTGTGCTTTATTCTATAAGCAATGAGCAGCTTGATTGTAGAGAGCTGTTTGATGAGTTGCGCAGGACCTGTCTGCAGGCAGGGGGACCTACTGGGTGGCAGTTCAGAAATTCACACTGGAAAGGATCCATAGTGAGACTAACAGAAAGTTATCATCCTTAAGGAGCCCTCTCCCTGCCATAATTTAAACTGCAGATGCTCCTGTGAAATGCCAGGTCTAACTAGGTTGCTTTCTAAGGCAGGATATGGGCAACAGAAAGAGGAACCTGTGAGTATCAGAACTGTACATCATCTTCCTCAAGGCTTTGTATGATCTGAGTTTCAGCGGGCAGCTTTACTGAAGTGGCTAAGGAGCTCTCTGCTACATCCTCCCCTGTGTTTCCCCCACTAACAATCATGAACATTTTACTTAAAAAGTCTTGTGTTAAGTTTCAGGTATAGTGGCTCATACCTATAATCCTAGAGCTCTGAGAAGCCAAGATGTATGAATTGCTTGAGCTCAGGAGTCCAAGACCAGCGTGAGCAAGAGCATGATCCTGTCTCCACTGAAAAACTAGTCAAGCACCAATAGTCCCAGCTACTGGGGAGGCTGAGGCAAGAGGATTGTTCAAGCTCAAGAGTTTGTGGTTGCTGGGAGCTATGATGAAGCCATAGCACTTTATCTAGGGTGACAGAGTGAGACTCTGTCTCAGGAAAAAAAAAAAAAAAAAGACTTGTTTCAAGAAAAGACAGTGCTCACATTTATGGTGCATCTTAGAAGGGTACAGGTGAAACTTACTAAATGCAGAATACAAATGTTTTCATACAATAAATAAGAAAATCCCATGAAGGTTATGGCGAACATTTGGATGAAAATATTTCAGATTGTATATGAAGCCAACGCATTGTACCCCATGATTGCACTAATGTACACAGCTATGATTTAATGAAAAAAAAAAAGAAAAGACAGTGCTAAGCCATTTGCCATTACATCTTTATTTCTGATTAGAATAAGACTAGAAGTATTTCTAAATATAGTTCATATATTTACTTATTCATTCTCTGAATAATGGATGGTGGGATGGTGGACTAAATTCTTAAGTTCTTTAAATTAAAAATAATAAGAATCGGTCCCAATAAAACACTAGCATTATTATTAATAGAACAAAGTTTATTTATACGCAATTCAAAATTTTTCTAGGATATGGGGATCTACTTGAGAAGCTTTTCCATATACTGTATGAAACTCATTTTTTTTCCTTCCACTAGCAATTCTGTCAAGAGACAGAAATACCAAAAATCTGGTGGAAACCCTATCTTCTCAAACATTTTCTAAAAGACTCTCCCATTTTGGGTCCTACAGCTAGCTGTCTGAGACTGATTCTCCTGTACCATTCCGCCATTCCTATTTTTACTTTAAATGCAAAGTCTTTTTTGCTTTTTCCCACAGTCATTTTAGCGTTTCTTGGTAATCTAATGCCCCAGTCAATGTCCTGAGGTAAAGATATGTTTATATAGAAATGGCTATCAGAAAAACAATTTAAGCAGTGAAAAATGGAAGCGTACATTTTAATTGATGACTAGGTAAATAGATGGAGACAGAGTCACATTTCAGAGGCCTGAATTGTTATATTCATTGCCTTGTTCCCTTGCCTGGACATAAGCCTTGGTTACATACATGCTTAAACCTATTCTGCAAATGTTTATTTGAGTCCCTACTGTGTGGTGGGCCCTGTGGTAGGCAAGGCCCAGAACAGCACTATACTGCATGTGGCCACAGCATTCGCTCCTTGCTCACTTACACTGTCTCTGCTGGCATATGGGGCTTATTCTCCCAACTAGTTGGTAAGCCTTGAGAAGGGAGAGATCATGCTTCATTCACTCCTATTCATCTCTTCGATTCCTGGACTTGACATAGACAAAGAAAATCAGAACATTTCCTTCCCTGGTAATATCTTTTATTTGGAGTTCATCCAATTAATACATACACGAACTATTAATCTAGGCTTTGACATGTGAATTCAAGTTGATTATATAAACTTGCAGAACTCTAGCTTTCTCATCTATAAAATGGGTATAATAACATCTGCCTTCGTGTCCAGTGATTCTTCTGAAGTTCAAAGGAGAGAATGGTATAAGAAAACCCTTCGCAAACTCTTAATAACCACATAAATGTAAGAGGTTAGTATATCCACTCTGAATTGTCCTTCCATTGTTTCAGAAATGAAGGTTTTAGCTCTTTTGAGTTAAGAACAAAAGTTTTTCAAAGAAGGGTTCCATACTACCTAGGGCAATGCTGAGCCTGCAACCTAAGAAAGACCAGGAAGGGTGGATAAAGGCAGAGTGTTGCTTCCAAAGCACAGTCTTATCCAGTGGGGAAACAGAAACAGAGAACAAACCAGGAGTAGTAAAATCTAGAACGCCTCTCGTCCAATATGGTAACGAGTAGATACATGTGGCTGTTGAACACATAGAATGTGGCTAGTACAACTAGAGTAACTGAACTTTTAACTTGACTTTTATGGCTAGTGGCTAACCCATTAAGCAGGGAAGTTTCAAGCTCAGTTTTGCCAGTGGTCAGTGCTGCCAGCATAATCCCAGGAAGTCTGCTTGCCTGCTCTGGGCCTCAAATTCTATCAGAGGGAAATTAAATGATCTCTTTGATCCTTCCTTTAGGTAAAATGCCGTCTGAATCACAACACAAGATCAACTATTAGGATGCAGGAGTCTAGTACTGGCTTCATGCTGATTTAAGATTCAGATAATATCTGTAAATAGGTAAATGCTAGTTCTTAAACTACCTATGTTTTGGTTCCTTCCTCTACATAAAGGACATTATAAAAGAAAGTGCACATCAGGGTCATTACTGGGATTAAATAATTTAATAAAAGTAACACAGAGTGTAGTGCATGGCAATGATGACATGTCAGCCATTTTTATGATTGTCTTTAACTAGTTGTGAGAATTCTCTAAGTCTCTTCAACGCTCTGCTCCAGCTCCTTTATTTGAGACGTGCCATCTCATTTACATAACAATTTTATAAAAATAAAATGAGAACAATTTGAAATGTTTAAAGAAATAGACAAACATCAATTATCTTATTTTTCAAATCTTGAATTTAGTGAAGCTCTAAGTTAAATCTAATCTCATCCTACATTCAACCAGTGTTTGTTAAGTGCCGACGCATGCCAAAGACTGTTTTTCAGACTGAAGTTTATTGCAAAAAGCAAAACAATGTCCCTGCTCTGTAGGCCAGTGTTTTTCAACCTTTTTTATCTCACAGCACACTTGAACCTATAGTTAAATTTCCATAGCAAATTATGTTGATTAAAAAAAAAGAGCAACAAAAATGTTTACTGTGCTTTGAACTTCTTTTGAAAATAATTTAATGATTTAAAATTTTTGCAGCTCATGTGGCACACCAACTGAACATCACTGCTTTAGGTGTCACTTTGGCGAGTGTGCTCTCTGTCTCTCTCTTTCTCTCTCTCACACACCCTTTCTGTAGTGTCTAAAGTCAGACTGCCTTAGTTGAAATCCCAACTCTGCTACTTACTAACTACATAACTTTCAGCAAGTGACTTAGCTGCTTTAAGCCTCTGTTAGCTTATCTGGAAAGGGGGATGATAATGGAACTATCTGAGGATTAAATAAAATAACCTGTGTAAAGAAGCTAGCACAGTACCCAGCACTCAGTAAGTGGTAAACAAATGGTAATTATCATTGTCTTTATCTTAGAGCATAGAAACCTACTTTCCTCCAGAGTCACTGTTCTTGGCTAAGTTGTGGCTAATGGATATGAAACAACAGCTCTGAGTCTGTAAGGAATCCTGTTACCTGTTTTTCATGCTATGGTGGGAATTCTGAACACCTTTACATCTTGAAATTCCCCAGATGGAGCCCAGGCCTTCAGTTGTGGGGATAACTAAAAAGTAGAGAAGTTCTGATTTATTCTGCTTCAGAAAATGGGTCCACATTAAGGGAAGAAAGGAAAAAATTCATTTACCCTCTCCCAAGCAGACTGCACACTTGAAGCCAATTGTGTGTGTGTGTCAGGGGTCATGGTGGAGGTCAAAGTACAGGTGGGAATAAAGAAACATCATCACCTCCAGGGTTCCGGGTTCAAAGCTGATCTCTGCATTTCTCTAGCATTTTTCTGGGTTGCTGTTTTGCTGACATCAACCAACACATAGAGGAGAAATCTTCAGGGGGAATGGTAATAGTTTCACAACATACTTTAAAAAATGATCCACTTCATCCTCTATACCAGCTGCTGATTACAAAGCCTCATCATCAGCCATGAAGAACCCTTCTGTCTTCCACACACGGCCTGGTGGATTTCCTCTGGTGATATTTTGTCCTCTGGAAGACTCAACTTTAGTCTCATATTCAGCCTTATTTTTTCACTGCATGAAAAGAATTGAGGATCAGTAAGGGGTACACATCCTGAAAGATGATTCCTATTATTTTCCAGAGGGCTCACAAGTATCCAATCCTCAAAATCCATGACGAATCAGCAAGAAAGTTCCCTGGAAATGGCCGGCTAACTGTGGGTAGCTGGTTGGCTGTGAGCAACACATCCAGAGCTGTTAGCCTGCCCACCCCGGCTACCCCACCAACCCTAGTGGCCCCATTTCATCTTCCTTTGCATCACAGCGTTGGAGACCTCTGCCAAGATGTGGGCCCTGCCTGGGAAGTGTGGCCCATGAGACCCCATGAGGAATTCACACCTCAGAATCTATTTATACTAGATGTACAGATGGGAAGACTTGGATCCAGGGAGACAGCCACAGTAAGGGGTCCAGGGATGCCTTGGAGGGCTGCCCAGGGTGGGCTGACTCCAGCAGAAAGGAGTCAGGAGGCCTGCTAGAGAGCTCTAGGGCCTTCCTGGGGCCATACACGCTGAGGGTCTGGTAAAAACAGACATGAAAAGAAGAAAGGAAGGGGCTAAGGAGGAGACAGAAATTCATCTCTAATGCAATAGCTTCACTGTTTTGCTAACAGAGAAACTAACTGATTTGTTACATAAAAACCTGGTCAGGATAACCCCATAATTCATAGAATTTATTTTCTCTCTCTGAAAGTTGCAATGGTGAACACTGGAGATTTGGCAACATTAGGCAAGGATGCTGCCAGTAGGAGGAAAGAACCCACACGGGCCATGACTTCCTCAGATCTTACAGCAACCTTGCCTTGTATGGAGTTGGAACAATGGATCTCCTTTCATCGGCTGACTTCTCCCCTGAATACCTCTTCATTATCTAAGCCATTCACTCCATAAATGACTATCACAGCTGCTCCACAAAGTGTTTAGACAGCAGTGGGGCAGTGACAGTGAGGCGCTTGCTCAGGGCTTGTGATTTAGAAGAGGACTCACTCTTGCCCCTGAAAGTCCCTGGCTGTCTGCCAGCCCACCACTTCCGGAAGTTTGGGGTCTTCTCTGAAGATGCATGGCATCCCCCTCCCCCTGGTCTGGATAATTCAGCAAATTCTCAAGGGGGCAAAAATGGTTCCCTTTAACACCATTTTCTTTGCCCTCAATAAAACAGTTGAAGAGACCTGCAATTTCTCAGCGCACACTTGTAGTTAAGCAAAGCATTTCACAAACCTCTCGGATAAAGGCGATATTTATTTATTTTGTGTTTGTTTTCATTATTAATGAAGTCACTTTCTTCGGAAGGCTGATGTTCAGAGGAGACTGCTCAGTTCCAACATGGCAGAGCTCATGCTGAGTTGATGCTGAAGATGTCACCCACGATAAACATGAACTGCTGTGACAATGGGAAGCCGAAGGTGAAGAACCGCCTCTCCAAGCAGAGTGGGGGGCTGAATGCGTGAGAAAGAGAAAGAGGCATTTGATTGTGTTTACAAGATTCATTCACAGCACAGCAGGCAGTATTCACACTATAATATTCACCCTAACACAGATAATTTGATTTTCAACCTGGTTATCATGCATTCAGACATAGCAATACATGAAAATATATGCTTTAGCAGTGCATTTTAAACAAGGTTGCACACTTTAAGTCAGAATATATTAGAGGTGAGTGTTGAAGTTAGCAATTGTAGAAGTCCTAGAAATCTCCATTCGGCACATGGCACGTGTTTTGAAATCACTCAAAAAATTTTTATGTTATGTTCCAGCTGTTGAATATATATCCACATGCAGTATGCATTGAAAATGATAAACTTGCCTTGCTGTTTAGAGTTTTCATCTTTCATTTTTTGAAGAGTCTCTAACTTGCTTTAGAATCTCAAAATGAAATGAACATGTAACGCCATCCTCACACACTGAAATTATAACTATCACTCTGAAGGCAGACCTGGGGGATAACCGATTATCTGGCCCAGGCCTCTCATGTGATGACTGAGGAAACTGAACTGAGAGCATTTCAGTGACTTTTTCAAGTTCACACAATTAATCAGTGAAGAATTAAGGTTAAAATCTGCATCTTCTGTATTTGTTTGTTCTGCCTCCCCTCCTCTGGAATTGAATAATTAACATGTGAGAATAGTCGATCTTTATCATCAGGTTAAAAATCAGAGTTTTTCTAGTTCATGTGGAGCCTGTGAATGTTCCTACCATGGCTTCGCCCACCCTGGCCTTGGGTCCACAAGAGATGCAGCCAACATGTGTGAAAGATGAATTCACAGCAAGGATTGCTTCCTCACTGCTCTCATTCTTCTATCCCTCCTGTTATTAGTCAATAACAGATATTACTCGGTATGGGGAAGTTATAATGGATAGCATTGGTCTTGGAAGACCTTGGTCTTTTAATGCTATAGAGTGACCTTCTGAGCCTTGGTATGACTCCCAGAGAAATGCAAAGTTAAGGTTCACTAGATTGACTTGCCTTTTCATTGGTGATAAATCCCTTTATCAGTCAAGTGCAGTGACTGAAGACTTTGATTTGAGTCCTGGGTCAAACAGTCACACTTCACAAGCTGGAGACAATTGCTCCCTGATGCTAGTGAAACAAATGGATACCTGGGACACACCAGCAGAGCAGGCAACACCAGAGGGGAGAGGGCGACTGAAAGAGGGGGGAGGAGGCGGATAGCTGGGGGAGGCTCCCTCTCCTCTCCCTGTGCACCCCATTCAGGGGGCAGTAAATGGATCCTCGCCTTTCCACACTGTGCCATGCCTACGTTTCCTTCATACCACATTACCCAATGATTTTTTCTGAGTTCTACATAATTAGAAGTAGATAGGACTGGAAATCCTGCAAGGGACTAGGAGAGCCCCTGAAGTTTGTGATAACTAAAGAGGTGATAACTTATAACCTCCCATGTCCAGGAAGCCAGGGGAAGACCTAGGGGAGAAAGCACGGAGGCTACTTGACAGTTGTCTACATGCTGGAAACATGCATTTTAGAATTGCCTTGTCGTAGAATGTTTAAATATGAATTAGTCTCGAAGCGGTCTAGGAGATAGATGAATGTCATTCACACAACCATGAGATCCAGCAGTCTGAGACGCAGCCTAATTTGCCAGCTCTCAACCCAGATTCCCTGGATTCACGTCCTGTCTCTAACACTTGCTAACAATGTGACCTTTGGGAAGTTACTTAACCTCTCTGTGCATCGGATATTCCAACTGTAAAACTGTCGTATCTCCTTTATAGGTTTGCAAGGATTAAATTATTTAATTAGTGTAAAGTGCTTAGAACAGTGCCTGGAACACATCAATCACTCAGTAAAATCTTCACTTTCATTTATTATTCTGCCTCGGTGCAAATATTAGGCCAGAAAAAGCATGGCAATGTTTTCTTCAATGATCACACAATTATTCATAAATCGCTTTAGGAAGCAGGAGCTGGTATTTCTTCTGACATTGCCCTCCCAAATGACCTGAGATTCTCTAAAATTGCATCCTGCTTCTGAGAATAAATATAGGAAACCTGTGTACAGGGGTAGAGTATGCTGCCCGCCTTGCACTACACAATTAATTGTGTTTAATGGCCATTTTTATGGCAACACTAAAATTAAAAGGAGCATGGACTCAACATCACCTAGCCAAAGAGCGAAGTGCCAAAGCCACACACAAGCGCTCCAAACTTGTGCTCACAGTCAAATGCAGAAGCAAAACCTTCTTCCACCCCCACCCCCCCGCCCTATTTTCCTAGGCTTTCTCCATAAGCTGATCTCTACCCAGACAAAGGAGTGAACTGCTGCATGTAAAGTGATGATCTCCGTGGGTGCTTCCAACAGACTGCCCTTATTTTTCTGGAATCAGATGCCAGCTTAGCTAAGCCACCGTCTGCTCTGGAGAAGGATGGCCTCCGCCCACGTTCTCAGGAGGTGGGCGGTGGGGCCACAGTCACTTGGGCTTATCCTGAGCTGTGGCACCTCCCTCCTCCCCCAGCCCCGGCACAGCTTGGCAGGCTCTAGTCACAGGGCTGCGTCTCCCGGCCGACGTGGACATCACTGGGCTCTGCGGTGGTTCAAGTGTGCTGTTGATGCTTGCTCGCGTCCAAGCGCGTGCTCCCACCTCATGCTAAGCAGAGCAGCTGGTGAATGTTATGGAGCGCGCTGCAGATGGATGGGCGGTGGCAGGCCTAGGGCTCACCACATCTACTTAAACAGGTGTTTGAGTCTGCATTTTCCAGGTGGCCAGAAGGAACCTGATTATTCGGTGAGAGTAGAAGCCATGTGGGAGCAGAAGGGCTCCCCTACTTTGGCAAGGCAAGTGGCCAGCCACTTGGCTTTCATCCATCTGTTTGCCAGACATAGTCTTAAAGCCAAAAATATCCTTCTGGGGCCCATGCCCACTTTGAATTTCAGTGGACGATAAGGGGATTCTGCTCCCAGCTCTCTCTTAGTGAGAGTGGTCTTTTGGTCTGTGGGGGTTGCTGACCAGGTCCCCGGAAGCAGTGGCCCCGCAGTTTGCAGGGCGGCGTCCCGCCGCCTCAGCGCGACTGCCGGGGCAGCACTGGAAGCTGCGGTGGCTGCAGGGCGCTGTGTCTCACAGGGAATGACAGATGTCATCCACAGCCAGCCCGGAAAAAATCAAGCAGAACAGCTGCTCCTGGAAAGGCAGAACTCTAGAAAGCGCCGAAGCCACTTTCTGCAGCGAGAAGACCCACAAGTGCAATTTGGACGCAGTCTGGAGCGGAGGAGACTGCGGCCCGCCCGCGGGAGGTTTCCGGGAACACGCCCCGGTGTGCCACGGCTTCCGAGACTGAACTCCCCGAACGACTGTCACTGGGGAGCCTTAAAGGGAAACTCCACACCACGGGAGGACGAACTACACAAGTGTGAAAACTAAGACCGGAAGAATCCCTAGATGGGGGAGACGGACGTCTCAGGAGAAGGCAGCGGGGACAAGCAGGCCGGGGCACGCCCCTTGGCAGCCGGGAGCCCGCGCAGCCGCAAAGACTCCTACGAGGAAACCCGGTGCTCTAAAACGATCTGCCCGGGGAGCAATGGCACCGTTGCTCTAACGTCTCCTCCAAGACTTTAAACTGAGTAAAGTTGTCATAATTCATAGTCGGCGGCAATGTCTGGGCAGGGGCCTCCTGGGTGGGCCATCTGCCCCGGAGCTGGCACCGTGAGGCTCCTGCTCCTGTGACCCAGCAGACACCAGGGGGCAGGAAGGCAGCTGTCAGTTTTCACATGGCACTGGCTCCTGGCAAGCGAGCAAGTCCAGCGACAGCCAAACCCTTGTCATGGTCCAAACAGCCCCACAATGGTGGAGCCTCCTTTTCCTGGTGGCAGGTCACAGGAGTGTGGGAGCCCGTCTGCCTCCCGTATCTGACTGTCCCAATCAGACTGCTTCCCCTTGCAAAAGCTGCAGGAAGGCTACACAGGGACTTTCTTGGGCAGAGTCCCTCTATACAAATTAGTGAGTCATATCCCAAGGACCACGGAGAGGCGTCTTCCTATTATTATTTACTTATAATTCACATCCCAAATTGTCTTTTTGAGGAGAAATCAAAGAATAATAAACACATACAGGCATGCACACAGGTTAGTATGGCTAAAACAGGGTTTTCCAACCACCTCAGTACCATAAAATTTGAGGTCAAACAACGCTTAATTATGGGGGGCTGCCCTGCACATTGTAAGATGCTTAGAAGCACCCCCGGCCTCTATCCACTTGGTGCCAATAGCCCCTGACCTCAGCTGTGACAGCAAAAATGTCTCTAGACATTGTCAAGTGTTCCCGAGGTCTATGGATGGGCGTAGGTTGGGAAGTGCATTAAATTGCCCTGGTTGAGAATTATTAGATTAAAATAAAGAGGGGTGTGTGTGTGTGTGTGTAATCAAAACTTATCAGAGAAAAGAGAGTCTAACGTTCTTAGAAACTGAGCATTGCATTCAGTCTGAATAGGTTCTGAATGGTGGAAGTGGGGGCCCGAGCAACACTGTGGCAGGCACTGTTGGCGTGTGTTGAGTGCACCAGGGGGCCCAGCACTGTGCTGGGGTTCACTGTAGTTTCCTGCTTTCACTGTGTCGGGCACTGTTAATGTGTGTTGAGAGCATCCAGAGGCCCAGCACTGTGTTGAGGTTCACTGTAGTTTCCTGCGTTCACTGTGGCAGGCACTGTCAACGTGTGTTGAGAGCATCCAGGGGGCCCCGCGCTGTGCTCAGGTTCACTATAGTTCCCTGCATAAACTCATTTGGTCCCTATTATTGTTCCTATTTTATGGTGAGAAAAATAAGGCTTACTGAGGTTAGCTAACTTTACTAAGGATACACAGCGAAAAAGGGAGAAAGCCAGAAAATGACCTGTCAGTCAGCTCTGAGCTGCTAGAATTGTGCTGCCAACCTGACAACTATGAGCCACTGTGGCCATGTAACACTTGGGATGTGACTAATCTGAATCAAGACGGATGTGCTGTGAGTGTACATGGTTCATTATGAAAGTTTTGAGATACATGAAAATCAAGAAACAAAATCCTCATGGACAGAAACATGGGAAACCCTCCCAGCAACACTGATAGGCCGAGCAAGTTGAATTGCCAATCTCATAGAGCCCTCATGAGGATTAATGCATTAACCCGTGCACAGCCCTTGGGATGTCACCTGCAGCGGGCTAAGTGCTTCATAAACTTTAGACACTGGCATCTTCAGTCGCCCTTCGATTTTAGAAGGGGCCAGATCGACCCACGCACCTGTCCTCATCTTTTCTCTCAAGCATCGGGGAGCTCAGCTGCAGACACTGGAGCTTGGTGGCAGAGAGCAGATGGCACAGCCGACCAGCAGACTGATTGGGCCGCACAGCAGGGGCAGAAACGCAGAAAGCGGAAAGCTGTTCCTTCCACGTTGTTATTAGAGCTGATGAACAACTCTGATCATCACACAGTTTAAAATTACGGGATTCAAAGCCAAAGCCAATGGATTTGTTTCAAATCGGTAAATCCTCAGAAGAGAAAGTCTCTAAAGCACACCCAGAAGGCACATGCAACAGGCTTCAGGGGGCTTTGTTTGAAAGGCCATGGTGGGGTGGGGTGGGGGCTTCACTCGGCTGCAGCCTGAGCCTTGCTGTGTGGAACAAAAGCAGGCAGCAGGATGGAGACGCAGGAAGGGTAAAGCGCCCCAACTCAGATCAGCGATAGGAGATGGATGAAGGTACCCTCTGAATAACCTCACTTTGCAACTTTTATGCAAAAGTTTGACAAATGACACTATCAAAAAGAACAAGAAAGTGATTAAAACCAGTCCTTCTTGCCAAGGCAGCAGTAACTATCCTGGGGTTTTTGAGTTCCCCCACATCCGATCCCCTCATCCCCATCACTGTTTTCCAGAGTTTTCCAGAGCTTTAATATACCTGTTTTTCATCTAGTCACATTTTTCTTCTCTCTCTCTCTGCCCCCACAGAGAATGATATTTGAGCTCATTCTTTGAGACTGTTGAGTCGATGAACCAAAATGCTCATCAGCTCCTGCAGAGGCAGGAGTTTTCGATGTGTATGTATTCAGCAATAAGAACTTTCCCTGCAACCCTTGCAAAGAACCTTTCCTGATGAGGAAAATCTGGGGCTCACATTAAAAAACGAATTCTTAGTCCTCAAAGGCAACATACTGAATCAGAATTTCTCAGAAAGAGGGTCATCTTTGGAGCAACCAGGAGCATCATTTGATCAGAAGAGCTCAGGGAAATGGCAAAGCTCTCTCCTTCCACCTCCCGGGTGGGGAAAGTCAGTGCTAGTTGTCCAATTCTCATGTTACGCCCCTTCCTTGGCTGAAAGCTTCATCAGGCTGTGTTTCAGGTGGTGAACTTTCAAAGCGACCATCTCCGCCAAAACCAAAATCAAACCACCAGGCCCCAGAAACTCCCACATGCTGGTGTCTCATGCTAACTTCACTGGGTCAGATCGAAAGAGCTGTCGCCACACAGGGCTCTGTCCCCACAGGGGCCCTTGATGTGGTGAGAAATGCCACGAGTCCCAAATGAAATGAATTATGCTCATAAATAGCAATCCTCAATTTGGTCTTAATCTCTTCTGTGTTACTCAGAGCTATTGGGAAATGTCACCCTGCCCAGTGGTAAAGATGACAGCCTGTAATTCCTTCCAGCACCCTCACTGACAGGAAAGTACTCACGAAAGCCTCTTTTCTGAGCACGTCCCAACCGGCTCCCTGGAGGAAGAGACACGCAGACGCACTTCACATAAGCGCCTCAGGAAAATGCACTAAGGAACCCTGGACTCAAATAACAAATGATTTGACTCCAAATAACAATAATGATTTGACTCTGGAGCTTGTCAGAACTCCAGTCGCCTCCCATATACCCTGGGTGAAAGGAAATACAGACCAACCTTAATAAAACTTTTTTTTTTTGGTTCAGTCACTGGGTCTTTGGAAGCCACCACTGAGTACTGAGGCCTCCTTGGACTCCATGTTCATTACTTTCCGGGAAAGCTTAGGGGATGATTCTAAACCAAGCCAGAGCTAAGCTGAGCATGCAACTTATTGATGCTGCCTCTTAAAAATAAATAGCGACGTGACTTCTAAAGCTCTAGGTTCCTTGTCTCCAGTCACTTCCAAATGCTTTACATACACTGCATCCAACACAATGCAGTTATTATTATATAGAATAGATGCATGGTACTCCATGTGTGGAGAGGCAGAGGGGCAGAGGGGTCGTTTTCGGGTGACAAAAGACCTGAGGTGGGATTCTCCGTGGGCTCCCACGACTGCTGCTATCCGCAGCACCTATTCAGAACAGCATAAAATAATAAAAAAGGAAATAGTTCTGAATCTGAACTTTACACGGCAGGCCAAACTTGTTTAAACTGACAGCTGTCATTAATACAAACTTTTATTGACTTGTGGGAGGGAGGGAGTAACATAAGAGCTGGAGGGATCAGATGATCCGGAATGATCCAGATGACCCAGAATACTGAATGACAGCGGTCGATGGGTCTGGACTCTACTCTTTGCACAAAGGGACAACTGTGACATGCACCAGAATGAGCCCCCAATGACATCCAAAGAGGAAAGACTTCAAGGGAAAAGAATGAGCTTGGTGTTACCTGTCTGGCTTATGTCCTTTTCCTTTCCTTTTCTTTTTTTTTCAAAAACTGTCCTTCAAAGGGGCTGAAAAGCAATTTTCATGCTATGGCTCTAAATATCGGTTTATCCCTCTGACAGAGTTCTGAGCATGCCCAGTAGGAATGATTTAACACTACACTGATGACTTGCAACAGAAGAGCGTCATGTGAAAAGGTAGTCTGCCACAGCTAATGGGCTCTTGTTTCAAAGGGATGCTATGTGTACATTACCAGTGTATGGAGAAGGTGCAGAAAGGCCCAGGCAGCCATTAGGAATGGAGTGTTGTTGATGATGAAAAGGCACTTTGCTGGTGAGAGAATGGTGGGAGAGAGAAGGCTTATCTGTCTTTTTGATTAGAAATGCATGCTTCCTTTCATCATCTGAGCTGAAAAATTGGCTTCTGCTCTTGGTTTATGAAACCATTTTTCTTTTTCCTTTCTTCCCAGGTTTGCAAACTGCTTAATAAATTAGTTACTGTGAGGTACATGGGTGCCACAATAACCTTAGAGGCTTTTCCCAAATGCATCCTTAATATTTTATAAGTATTTAAATAGATTTATTCAATTTGAGCTGGCTGATTTATTAAAGCTGGCATTCTGGCACGACAAGGGGGTTCTATACAGATTAAAGCTGATCAAAAGAAAAACTTAAGAGGCGCTCCTAATTCATAAGAAGTTCTTTTAGGAACTAGGGCACAACTTTTGGATACAGCTAATTGAACAAAGGGGTTAAAGAAATATCTGCAGCATAAATGCTTGAAATGGGAGCATGGGGTCTATGGTCACATGGGTAGGCTGGAGGGTTCATTTGTTAATCCATTCATTCAACCAGCATCATAGAGAGTGTCGGGAACTGTACGTTGTACTGGTGCCTTTCTGTCACTGTGTTAGGTACATCTGTAAAAGGGAATAGGACTGAAACTCAGTATCAATTTAGCTGCCAAGTCAGGGAAGACAACAACAAAAGTCAAGTCATCTTATCTAAGTTTTTATTCTGAATTCAAATGAAAGAATGATACCTCCCTCCCTAAGCTGACAGGATAGGCCAAGATTTTTGGCTCTGAAGGGTTGTTCTTATCTCTAATGAAAGTGACTGAGTGCACATGTGGTCCCGGAGGTGACTTCTACATCAGAAGGTCTGGAGAGGCCACCAGACCAGTCATGCCTTGGCAACCCATTAGACCCTATGTTAGTACTATGGTATTCTAAAGACCACCGTGAACTGCTAATGATTCATGCAGAGCTTTAGAACATCAGATTGCAGATTCCAGTGGCATCAGACATTCAGACAGAATCCTTGGCCATGTGTCCAAGCCTTCTGTGAAAAGCTGAACTCTATTCTACTATATAAACAAGCAGACTCGGAAATTTACATACCTTATGAAAGCTTCAGAGAAAGTAGTCAGAATTAAAAAAAACATAGATCATCTTTTCAAAATATGTTTTTCTTACTTATTGGACTTCCATATACATAATATTTGTAAAGTATTAAATCTGAATAGTCAAGACATCCAATTCTAAAGAGGATGAAATACGATATGATCAAAGATCATAATGATCATTATGGAAAGTGCATAGTGATCAATGTCACACAACGTAATAGATAATACCCCAATAATAATTTAGAGATTATAGGATTAATTAAGTAATTATCTATATCAAAAACTATTTCATAGAAATGTGCTATAATGAAAAAAATTACATTAGGATCCAAATGGTAAGAAAACAGCATCCCATAGGCAGTGTTTCTTTTCTCCACTGCTGTCTGACTAAGAGAGCTGAAAATTATACCATTTGTGTCAGAATCAAATGCAAATGGAATAATTGTCCCTTTTCTAATCAAAACACATTTGTGGATTGAAATACCACATGGAGCAATTTTCAGTTAATCATGGATGTTAATAAATATGACTCTAAGCTCATAAACAAACATTACTTTGGCTAATATAATATAGGAAATTATTGTTAAGCTTGATCAGACATGTAACAAAAACTGAACTTTGCAGAAAGTCAGCAAATTAACTAACTGAAAATAGAGATGAGCATCAACAACAATGAAAGATTAGATTTAGCTAAAATGCTTACATAAATCAGGCATTAGCATTAGGAAATACTTAAAGCTGGCTTTGCTGAAAGGGAAAAATACTAAATATTATGAGAGTATTAGCTTCTTTAAAGAGAAATCATACTCAGTGATTAAAGTTTTCAAAAACTAGAAAATCAGGTTCACCAAAATCAAAATCACCTAGAGCCTGAATTCTATCAAAGCCTCTAAGAATGAATGGTGTTTTCAAATGAGATAGAAATAGCTCTCATTCTATTTCTATCACTCAGCCTGGAAACCAACTTGAGATTCCTTCCTTTGGCCTTCCATAAATGGTTTTATATATATGTGTATATATATATACATATAATATATGTGTGCATATATATTTATACATATTTTATATGTGTGTGTGTATATATATAAATAAAACATTTGGTACCTGAATATATATGTACATGTATAACAAAATAAGTAAATGAAAAAAATACCTAAATGGCTATAAAACTATTCCAATCTGTAAGACCAGGGCTGAATCAGTCCTGTTGAGACACTAAATGTAGAAAAGCTTACAGCACCACCTCCTCTTTTTGCCATGAATTTAAAATAAAAATACTAATCTTAAAACACAAAACTAGTATGTATGCTATAACTAAAATATTTTCTTTATAGATTTGTTCATTTCAGAATTCCAACACGTGTATGTTTCTCAAAGGTGAGCTTTTCTCTTTGATGTGTGGTAGGTGGGAAGCTTCCATTTGCTTTCAGGGTGTCGGAAGTGAAGTCTGCTATCCTTCGGAATGTTGCAGTCCTTCAGAACTGTGAACAAAACTGCCTTGAAATTAAAGCAGTACATGGAAAATCAACATCTAGTCTTGGGAATAAAAATATTTTTTCTGTTGGAGGGCTTTTTTTTTTTAATTCTCTAGGTCAATCTGCAGATACCGACAGTATAAGATCATACTCTAAGCATCTCTGTAGTACCTTCTTTTATCTGAAAAATTCCAGTAACAAAAGCAAAAATCAGCACTTCCTTTGGATTGTTTAGGTAACTGTCACTCCTTTCCCACTTGAACTGAAAATGTACAGTGAAGTTTGAAAAAGAAAAAAATCTTTAGTAATGAGGCAGTGAGTTCCGACTCAGAGGCCACTTTTCTTTTATAATCTACCATCCCCTTTCTAAAACCTCCATTCAATCAATAAACATGGCCAGTAAAAGTAATAACTGTGGCTGGGGGTGGTGGCTCACTCTTGTAATCCTAGACTCTGAGTGGTCCAGGCAGGAGATACACTTGATGTCAGGATTTTGAGACCAGCCTAAGGAAGAGAGACTTCACCTCTACTAAAAATAGATATAATTTGCTGGGAATTGTGGTGGACACTTCTAGTCCCAGGTACTCAGGAGGCTGAGGCAGGAGGACGGCTTGAGCCTAGGAGTTGGAGGTTATGGTGAGCTATGATGATGCTACTGCACTCTAGCTCAGGAGACAGAGTGAAATGCTGTCTTAAGAAAGAAAAAAGTAATAATTGTTTGTATTTACTGAAGACTATGTACTTGTCAGGTTTGTATTTATATTGCTTTAACTATTATAAGCATTCTATATAGTAGGTACTATTTTGAACCTTTATTTTTAGGTGAGAAAATTGATGTTTAGAGAGAAAAACAAACTTATTTTGGTTAATGGTATAGCTGGGATTTGAACCTAGAAAAACTGGAACTTCGGGCAAAAATAAGTGAAAGCACAGCCTTTTCAAACATACTCTGTCAGTGTTCTGAATTGCTTACTTTAAAATATTTTGTGCAAGTCAATATTGCAAAAGACCCTGCCCCCACATCACATAATTGAAAAAAATTGTTCCTGTTAAAAAACAGAAATGCTCTTTTCATGCTTTAGACTCACAGCTTACTGCTCCATTTTCTCAATTATCCAGGAAATAGAATAAGAGAAGTATTTATTGTGCTACATGTGGGTCCTTGCTTGAATCTATTTGACCTTCTTCCTTCCTGAAAGCCAGACTGAATGTTTCTGAGTGTCTATATTTTTAAATTTCAAACAGGAATAAATGGACAGTGCCCAGGGGTGTCTCAGCACCACCCCATTGTTAGCAGGTCTAGCAGTCTACTGATGTCAATGTACTGGTGCTCTCATAGCCTTTCTGGGCCCAACCTTGGATTCTTCTAATATAATCAAAGTGCATTTAAAGAGCACTGGCTATTCCGAAAATCACTGTTGGAAGACCAAAAAGAAGGCAATGAACTTTCAAGGTATAATATCTTAAAGAAACCTATAAATGAAACAGGTCAAGGATGAGGCATGTAAGTGGCTGGGGAAAAAAAAAAAATCTCCATGTAGTTTATACAACTTCAGCTTTCCTGTCTGCCCAGATTCCATATAAGGAATAGTAACTTTTCAAGCCAGCAGGCCTAGACATATTTCTTGGCCTTACAATTCTCACAGTTCTACACATTCCAAGGTAGAGGGTCATTCAAACAGAGTTGTAACTTCTTGTGTGTATTTATTTCCAAAGTATCTTATGCATAGTTTCCCAATGAAATCATAGATGGAGGCTAAGGTCATGCTAAGCGGGTTATTTTTCAAGCATGCCTAGGAGAGGCAGTCAAAGGGAACTGTCCCCAGACTTACCGAGCCGAAGTGCCAGATGAGAGCTGGACTGCCACAGCACAAGTTCAAGTTCACTTGAACTCCAGCAGCTGTCTTGGAGATGATGATGGAAGAAAGGAGGGAGGAAAGATGTTTGTGCTCTTTCAAGAATAAACTTCCCTGCAGTCACCAGGAGAATGACAGGCATAACACACAAGCCAGGTTGGTAGGGCAGTGGGACAGAGCAGGATGAGAACATGCTAAGAGGCAGCCATCGGCGTGCAGAGCTCTCCTCCTAATCCCAACCACTCCCCAGCAGAGCAGCTTTGAGCACCACTTCACTCTTTCCTGTTCTCACTGTCTTGTCTGTGAGTCCAGTTGAACAGACCAAGATGGCAGCACATTCTCTTTGGATCCAACAACAAGTCAGAGTTATAATATTTATTTGATCCTACTCACAAAGTAAACAGATGGATATTTAGTTTTTCATCTATAAGTGAAAATTAGAAAGGCAGGGCATTTCATAAAATGAAGATAGTTTGAAAAAAGATCCAGGGCTGATTGTTACTAACTCTAGGACAATAACAAGAGTTTAATCAAAAGTATTTCTTAAACTTTATTAAACATATTGAATTATCCAAGAAAAAAATAGGTTGCCCTTATTGTCATTCAACAGATATTTATTGTTATGTATTCATTCATTCAGCCTTTATTGAACAAAGACACTCCTAGGTACTTGGGAAGTGAATAAAAGTGTTGGATCCAGCATTGACCCAACTGGAATTTACACTATCATGAGGAGAAAACTCAATAAACAATGCAGGTAACAAGGAAATCATTCTTTAAGTTAGAACATGTTAAGTGCTAAGAAAGAGAGATGGTGTAGTCGGCTGAGGGGATCAGGAGTTTGGAAGCTGGAGTCAGGAACTAGAGTAGGTTGTACTCTTAGATAAAGTGGTTAAGGTAGATCTCATTGAGAAGATGACTGACATCTTAGCAAAGACTTATAGGAGTGAGGGAGTGAGGTCTGCAGACAAGCAACAGCAGATAACTGTAAGAACTGTGGCTTGTTGATCCAAGGAGCATGAGAAGGCATCACAGGGATTTGCCCAGAGGAGAATCATGACCTATGTTTCTAAATTTAGAAATTATACTAAAATCCATAAATATTTCCTTTATGTGTTTGTTAATATGTTCATTGTGTTTGATAGATGAATTCTCAGCTAATTAGATAACATAGCTTTGTTGCTATGTACACATATGTACCCAAAATTATAGCTATAATAATACATATTATACTTATGTGTCAAATAAATTTAACTTTACACTTCAAATAAGTTTGTATGTAAGCACAGTCTCTTATTAGTTTTCTAATTGGGAGAACAGAAAAGTTTTGCTCTATAAAAATATATTCACTCATTAACCCTAAAGCCTAACTCAAGCACTTAGAGAACTCTTAAACTTTCTTTAAAATACTGAATTTCCAACTGGGTATAGTGGCTCATACCTATAATCCTAGCACTCTGGGAGGCTGTGGGGGGGAGGATCACTTGAGCTCAGGCGTCTGAGACCATCTGAACAAGACTGAGACCCCATCTCTACTAAAAATTAAAAACTTAGCTGGGCATTGTGCCTGTAGTCCTAGCTACTCAAGAAGTTGAGGCAGGAAGATTGCTTAAGCCAAGAGTTTGCGGTTGCTATGAGCTAGGCTGAGGCAACAACAAAACAAGCACTCTATTCTGGGCAACAAAGTGAGACTCTGTCTCAAATTTAAAAAAACAAAACAAAACTGAATTATCCAAGGAAAAATAGATTATCTTTTAGTAACCTGGACTCTACTGGCACTTATTAAGTGTCAACTTGCTGGGCCAGTTGACCAAGGGGAGAAGGGTACAAAGCACACTGTCAGTCACTTAACCTTGGCCAACCTTAGGCTTCTCCTCTGCAAAATAAAAGAACGTAATGTCTATTGCTCAGAGCTTGGAAGGGGATTAAATGCCATAATGCATCATGTACCTAGAATAGCATCAGGCACACCCAGTGTAGTCACTTAAGAGATGCTGCTTATCTCTCACCTGAATCAATGAAAAAAGAAGCTATTGTTTTAAAATTAATTAAGATGAAGCTGAGGAGGAATTCCTAATGGAATTCCTAGTTTGCTAACGGAGAAGTTAAGTCCCATACATGTACTATCAGCAGAACAGGTTTTAAAAAGACATTCAGAAAGAAGTTCAAAGGAGGCTTTGAGAATTTGAAACCTTTGTGCAGCCAGAACTGAAAGACAATCAAAAGTGCATTGAGGGTGCAGGGCTACAGATGAAACTTTCAACAAGAAATCCCAGGGTACCTTGCTATGCATAAGTATCTCGCACCCACTAAAAACTGCATGTAGCTAATTAAAGACAATGTGGATGATGACTTGAAAAGATCTCTGCTCTTGAATTAGGATTCCAAGAAACTATTCTTAGTTCCTTTAGACAAAGACCACAGAGAACATAACCTGGAGTTGGAAAGCTTGAGTTCAGCCATTTCTTTTTCCTATGACTTTGATCAAATTACTTAACCTGTTAATAGTTAAGTAGCAGTGCCTGGCACGTATAGGGAAAGGCTTAGGAATGACGATAGTTGTAGTTCATTGACTGCTCTTTACCAGGAACTCCTCTAAAAACTATATTTTGTCTGATCTCATTTAATATCTCTACAAGGGAGGAGCTGATATCTTTCCATTTTATAGACAAAAGACTGAGGCACTGAAAACTTAAGTGATTTGACTGTAATCACAGAGCAATAGTCTAGAGTCTATACTCTTAATTACTAATTCAGCTGATAAATTAGTTTCTTCTTAACTTTCTCATTTTTCTCTTTCTTCTTCCTTCCCTTTTCTAGGAGATTGGGGACCAAAGACCCCATTCTTGGCAAAGGAAAGCACCCCCAGGAAAAGAGGAAAACTAAATAAGCTGAGTGAATCAGAACAAAGAAAAGTCAGCTAGTTTACATTTACGCTAACCATTGCTAGCAAGCTTCCTGCCTTTTCTGAAATTCTAGCCTGTTGGGGACACAGCTTACAAACACCCCTGTTGGGTCTGTGAGCACTCTGAGGAAAAATGGTCATAGAAGAGACTATGGCAAAGACCTAGAAAGACACATTAATTGGGTCATTTCATGCCTAGTAAACAGGCAAAGCAGATATCCATTGTGGAGATTTGCATTTGCCTGGGCAGAGATCAAGAGAATAATAGCTCAAGTCCTGAGGTATGAGGAGAAGAGCTTATATCCCTCATTGCAGAAGAAGATCCTCTGTGGTGGTGATGAGAGGAAAATTCCTCCCTCCCACCAATTCCTCAGAGATTAATACCAGTAGTGTTTAACTCCACAGGGAACCAGTGCAGCTTAACACCTCCCTAGAAATCTCAAGTCGGAGGCTCTCCCAATACAAGGTTCAGATTTCAGATTTCTGAAGATTTCTTAATAACAACAATAGGAGCTGATATGATCAATCAGAGAAACTGCTGATGTCTCTGTTCCCTCCCTCATCTTACCCTCTGGGCAAATAGACTTCAACAAAAGCAGAGTGGAGCAAACACTCGGGGCCATTGCCAAAAGCCCACATATGGGAAATGGACCCCTGAGCTCCCACCTTTAGTTCTACTTTATGTCTCCTGTCTCTTTCTTTACCATGTTCTAACTCTGTATTTCCTCAGTCAGTCACCGCCAGTTTCCACAGATCTTAGCAGACCCCGACACCCTTCTTATTTCCTCTTTTTCTCTTCTTTTCCCATTTTACTCCTCCTCTTCCTTCTTTTTTTATTGAAACCTGTAATAGAGGCTTGCAGACATGGCAAGTTTGAGACCAGTGGGTAGGACCTGAGGTTGCCACCAGCAAAACGGTACACTAAGGAAATGTTCCCTTGACTATCTCACTCACTTCCTTAGCTCTGACTGCTCTTCCTCATCCCCTTCCAGCATCTCCTGCATTTCCTACCAGCAGTGACATGCTCTCATCTCTACAAACTATGAATTATGTCTATCTGAGATTCCCAAGGCATTAAACATATGGCATTTGTGGTGGAGGACAATCTAGCTCAGACTGAGAAGCAGAGATACTGAAGTACAGAGGATTCCCAAGGTTTATCCTGTGAAGTAGCTGCTGCCAGGCTGTAAAGTCTGCTCAGAGCACGGAGAGTGGGTGATGAAAGCAACAGTGCACCAGTTGCCAGAACCTCTGAAGCTGGACCTATGGCCATTCAGACACCTAGCCTTGAAATACGAGATGAAGTGCTATATTACCAGCTCAGCCACACTGCAGCCAACTTTCTGTATGTATATGGCTGTTCTGCCCACAACCTCTACTCTCCAACCTCACACCCTCATGCTGCAAAGCTTGCCGTACCCAAGATGAGAATTTGGGCTTAGATGGATCTATAAGAGGGCTGCTTTGCCTGAAAGTGAGGATCCAGAGGAGCCTAAAGGCAACATAGCAGTAATACCCAATTAACTGGGAGTTCATTTAGCAAACACAATTCCCTTTATTTGATGTACTTCCAGTGTTGCTTATGAGCTATATTCTACTTAGGAGTATGAACTCACCAATTATTTGCCTTGCATTATGAATCATTTATCTAGTTAATCTAATATTCTTCCCTTACACATCTTAATACCTCAATTAACTATTATGAGTCATTTGTTATTTGTATACCAGAAAACTGCTTTCCACATTATTACTTATTGGTCATAATCAATTAGGAAAGTTTTTAGACTATGACTGTCTTATATAAATACACTGGTAAAGTTCAGCGCCCATGATTTCTGACAATTAAATTGCTCTGTCACTTAGGGACTCCCATTAATCTCCACTTGTCATCCTTGTTTATGCAGGTTATAACGGGCTATGTGGATAAGTGAAGTGAGATGTTAAAAGGCTTTGGATTTTTAACTCTTTGATAGACGTAAAATCAAAATACTTTCTTAAAGTGGTGACTTTGTATGTACACTCTGAAGGAATCGTATTCTGGGTAGTGGCCTATTAACTCCACCATTACCCACAAAAATCTTCATGTACATTTGCGATTAAGAAACTAGAAGAAACATGAACTGGCTCCTGACCCAGGAGTCTTTATATTTGTATATCCAGAGCAGGAAATTTCAGAAATGTAAATCAAATTGTATTGCTCTCTGTCTTTACTGGTCAATTTTCAAAAGCTCTGGATATAACTACTATGTGTGTCGGTAAAATAAAAGAAGTAGCATAGGGTCAAAAAGGTCCTGGGGAAAAATTTAGATGTTAAGTGCCGTCGATGCCGATTTAATCAATGGCAGGGATTTAGACACAAGGAGTTCTTAAAAGGGGTACTACAGGATTAGGATTACAATATAATTTATGGAACATCATTATTTATGATGTGAAATATGCAAACAGTGCTCTAATTAAATTCAGGTGTCTCTACCTTTAGCAAAACCTCTGATAATAATTAAATCATACAAAATAGCCCAAGTCAACAGATTAGGAATCTGAACAGAAATCTAAAAGCCTTAATAAAGTCATAAATCACTATAAAGGAATTGGTAGGTATCATTATTACATTGAGAGCAAGTCTGAAAAGAATGTGCAATAATAGAGCTGATGAAAAATGGATCTGAAATAGAGCTAGGAGAAAGGGCCACTCACACACCCAGATAAACAGAAATTGGTTTGAAAAATAACAATACATCAAAAATGAATTTTTTTAAAGAAGTCCAGAGTCACTGTTCTGACTTTCCAGGAAAATTCACGTGACCTAATCCTGGGGGTGCCTAGTTGAGAGGGTTGTGGGGCCACATTCACTCTTCAGGAAAAGCATTAGTAACTTGGAGTCTTCTGAGTAATGCAGTATTTTGGGATCACTCCTAAAAAGCAAAGAAATCACTGTTGACAAGGGCTTTCCTCCAAGGGTTGGATTAGAATCATTACTTAACATCAGACATCCTTTCTAATGATTCTGTGATTCTATTTTTACTATTTTGCTCTCTTCTATCCACAAGGCCTCCAGTGCCTTTTCTGTGTAAATACAACTAACATTGACCGAATGCTTGTTATAGGCCTAGCAGTGCATGGCATTCCCACTTACTGCACAAGACTCGAAAGTCGATACGATAATCACCCTCATTGTTTGGTTTCAGTAGGTTTTCGGTAACTTGCTCAAGGTTAAAGTGATGATGTGAATCCTGTCTTTCTACTTCTAGACCCCAGCTTGAACCTCTCCATTGACTTGCCTCCCTCTTTGTGCCTGAGTGACCCTCGATCCTGATGTCAGACCATCTCCTCCTTCTTCACAGTAAAAGTGAGAACCTTTAGGCCACATAGGTGGTCTAGGATGCAAACTCCTTGATAACAAGAACAGCATCTCGTTTACTTTTCAATCCCACATCATGCCTAACACAGAATAGGGATTGATAATACTGAAGTAAGATAGTGAAAGAATGAGGCAGAAAAAAGAAAGAAATTCCTGGTCTCAGTCACTTGCTATTACTGATCTAATGTCAAGGCCATAGTATCGAGAAATGCTAAGGGAATGCCAGCTAAGAGATGTGGCTGCTTGCCCTGCTCCATTGCTGGTCGTCTCTGTATTATTGAGACTATAATTTAGTTTATATCATCCTTTGTTTCCCCAGCTATAAAGTGAGGAGTTGGCCCAAGAGTCCACTCTGACATCTTGCCAGCCCTGTATTCTTTGATTTTATTTTCATGTCCAAGGTCTTTCTTCTTAGTCCACCAGTGACCATGATAAGACTGACTTGCCCTAAAATCCCTACCATGCACCGACCCCGGCAGGGGGTGGGGGGGAGGAGGAAGTACTATTGCGCTCATTTGACAGAGAAACTGAAACTCAGCAGGTTTACCGGTTCAAGGTCATGTGGTCAGTACATGCCAGTAAAGCCAATCATGATCACATATGTTTTAAAGTTTATAAGTCTACCAGAGCTTGAGAACTGCTGAAACTCACATTATACGGCTTCTTAGAAAGCACAAAATACTATACAGTGACCCTGAAAAGTTTCCAGTGTGATTTCCTCAATCAACAGGGACCTGGTACTTGAGAAAGCGAAGCCATCTTTGAGACATGGTTTTGGAATTTGCCATGTTCACAGTCACAACTGCGTCTTTAACTCTAGGCAAGCATCTCACTAAAGTGTCAGATCACTGCAAACCTGTCAACACTTGGCTGTCTCCGCCATCTCCCTCAAGACTGGGCCCCTGGAGCACATTCTGTCTGTACCATTTGGTTGTCACTTAATCACACTCTCTCTCATCTAGCCTGTTGCTTCATGTGCCTTAGTCTTGCCTTGCCAACACAAACACTCGTTCCTTAAGGACAGAAACTGAGCTTTCTGTTCCCTTCCAGCCTTACAGGATCTGTAACAGAGTTGGATCCATTCAATGACCCTGCCTTTCATTCACCCTATTCAGCACATTCTCAACAGAGGATCAATCAATGTTTTCTTTCTCTGCCTCAATATTACTGCGTTGGAGGTATTAGCAACCCCACTGTTCAACTGTTACTCAACTGGAAACCACCCAGAGAGTCTTCAGTACCACATCATGCTGTTGAGTCTGGCATTTGACAGCCAAAAATAACAGGATGCCGAGGTAAAGAATGTGAGATGCCTTCTAGAAAGAGGTTTGATCCTAACAGGGCTTTTCAGGTGATCATTCCCTATCAGCCCAGAGCAAGTTAAAATCGGGCCAAAGAGAGGCATAGGATGATAGAGTCACTAAAATCCTGGGGGAATCTTGCCAACTTTTTTCCTTTCAGATATGCCCAGACCCCATTCCCATCAAAGCCAAGAGTAACGAGAGTACTGATCTAAGATTCCTTCCTACTCTGAAAGACGGATGACAAGATTTCTGATCTAAGAAATTAGGCACAGAAAAAGAAATCCTTCAGAAAACTCAAGATCGGAGGCCTAAAATTTGTAAATATACATCACCCTAAAAGCGACTCTACCTACTGAGAAATGGGGTTGGGTAAAAGCTCCTGAAAGCTCTTTCGAGACCTGCACACTTCACAAAGCAAGAGCAGAGGCTTAATCGCTGACCCTGAAACTCACCTGTCCTTGCTGTGTTCCAGGCCAGAGGGCTCACCCCTCTGGGATTATGCTGCAATATGGCAATGCAGAACTGAGCCTCTCAGGCAAAGTCTTTGGGCTTCAGCAAATGACTACCATGATATCTGAATACAGGCATATTCAGAATACATTTTAGTGTGTTAGAAATTTTCATCCCACCCACACACATCTGGAAGTTTGAAATGCAAACTATTAAGATTCGTCTTATGTCCGAAGATCCTCTGTATTTTCATTCATCAAAGAAATAGGTCCCAACTGAGGACATGAAGATAATAGGAGACCCCACGTTGTCACAGCAATACTAGTTACTATGTGGCAAGTATGTAGTATGTGCTAAGCCCCATTATTTTTTCCTTTTACTTAATCTTCACAAAATCCCACCAAGTATCCCTATTTTGTGCAATAGTCTAATAAGCTTCAGAGAGGTGCTGGGCACCTCTCTGTAAAATTTTGTAATAAATATTTTGTAAATAAAGGTACATTTAGGCCAGTGTCAATGGGGAGGGTAGAAGTGCTGACTTAGAACACGTTCTTTGAAAGTGCTGTTATTTGAAAAAGCTTTATGGTGTCAGAGCTGAGCAGAAATCCAGCTGTGAACAGCACTCTTAAAAGTGTTGATAGAGTCTGGGCTTTCCAGCTCAGGGCTGTGAGGAGCTCAGAAGTGCTTGAAGAGGCAACAAATGCTGGAGACCTCCCTTGACCCTCCCCAGCAGCAGCTGCTGCTGCTGCTCACGGCAGAAGCTGTAGAGACGAACTGCAGCCAAAAACCAGCCCACCACACCCTCAGCCTTATGCCTGGTCAGAAGCTTTGATCCACCACGAGTAAGCATGAGGAATGCAAAGCAACTTCCCCAAGTATAGTGGTGACCCAGGGACCTGCAGAAACGAGGCCGGACACTGGGACACAGTGATGACCTAACCCCTCTAGTGGCATCAGAGGAGCCAAAGCAGACCAATTCTTCCTTGTTCTCTCCCTAGCTTCTCTAGCTTGAAGCTGAAGTTGAAGATCACCCAAGGATAATGGCATCAGTATGATGCAATGGGTGGAATCAACAGAGGCTTCACTTTGGGGCCAAAGGTACCTAGATTCAAATCATAATCCTTCAGTGTACTAGCTATGCAATTTTCATGAGTTGAACAAGCGCTGCAAATATCTTTTTTCTTCTTTAGAGAAACTATTAGCTATTTCCTTTCAGAGTTACAGAAAAAATTAAATGAGATCTTTTACAGATTGAGACTCACGGTGTTTCACGAATTTTTTTCTCTCCTTCTATACATTTGCAGAGGGGTTAAAATAGCAATTTTCTTCTAATAAATGCCACAAAGTTAAAAGTCCAGAAATGCCAAGTGAAAAAGTAAGCCAACCACAGAGGCCCTGAATGGGCAATGCAGATTGCAGTGGCAATGTCACCAGGGAAAGTGAGCAGGTTACCTAAGGAAATGTGTCAAAGGGCTCAGAAATGCCGTTTCCAGTTTGCATATTTCAGATTCCTACTAATGCAGTGAGGTAAGCCTACATGGGCAATGTCATGAACACAGTGAGCAGGCCCAACACGACCATTTTTTGAGTTGGTATTTTGACTCAGTTTGAAAACTGCATTTAGTAGTTTTGATTTGCATTTCTCTGATGATTAAGGATGGTGAGCATTTTTTCATGTGTCTGTAGGCCGTGCGCCTGTCTTCTTTAGAGAAGTTTCTCTTCAAGTCCTTTTCCCACCCTGAGATGGGATCACTTGTCTTTTCTTGCTAATACGTTTGAGTTCTCTGTGGATTCTGGTTATTAAACCTTTGTCGGAGG
>CAUYRH010041947.1:0-90382 GCA_963574655.1 Perodicticus potto | reverse complement strand
CCTGTAGTCCCAGCTACTCGGGAGGCTGAGGCAAGAGAATCGCCTAAGCCCAGGAGTTGGAGGTTGCTGTGAGCTGTGTGACGCCACGGCACTCTACCGAGGGTGACAAAGTGAGACTCTGTCTCTACAAAAAAAAATATATATATATATATGAGTGTCCGAAGATGTTAGTCTGCTAACCGTAGGCACATGTATATGTGTATGTACACATGTGTGTGCTTCTGTGCTTCAGAGCTCCGGCTGGTATGAGCGCCAGTATTGATATATTGCAGTGTTGGCAAGCACAGTCATACAAATGTATGCTGTGAGTGTTGTGCAACTGTGTGCTGGTGTGTCAGGTGGATGTGAGTGTGAGAGAGCTGGTGTGGGTGATGTGTCCTATGTGAAAGTGGATGTGTCAGGGGTGGTGGGAAGGAAAATGAAGGTAGAAATCATGCCGGGGCAGAGCCTAGGCCTTCTGGCTTTCTGAAGAGGGCAGGAGCTGGGCAGCTGGCTGGCAGGAATGTTGGCAGGGCCTTCATCTTCCATGTCCTTCCGTCTCACCCTCAGGTCACTGGCCCTTCCCAAGGACCATGCCGCAGCCCCACTGACCCAGGAGCAGGGGCCTGAGGGGTGAGTGGGAGGAGAGGGGACTGAGGGATTTCAGGGCCAGAAATCAGGGTGGCGGCGGCCTTACTGGGGCCCACAGCTCTTCACAGCCCCCTCCTCCTACGAGGGCCCTGTTGCTAGGTAACAGATGGGGGAGCCAGAATGAGGCAGCTTGAGAGGCTGGAGGCTGGACCCACAACAGGAAATGGCCTTGATCCCCCTCTGCAGGGAATCTCCAGGTGCAGGCTCACAGCCTCACACTCACACAAACACAGGCAGATCCATAGACGTGCACACACACAGAGGCAGGCACTTCGCTCCCACACAGAGTGATGTACACACGGACACACGGACACAAAGATAACTACTCACACAGACCCGCATGCACACACGCCAGCTCACACACATGCACACAGACACTTACGTGTACTCACATGGTCTTACAGACATACACACACAGACCCAAACACGCACAGAGACTTTTATACGAAGTCCTGTGCACACACAGACATCCACAGAGACCTGTGCACACACACAAAGCAAACTCACACGTATTTAGAGACACACAAAGACATACACCCACAACCACACTGAAGGAGTCACAGAAACACAACATACCAAGGCAACAGGAAGTAAAAAATGTACAAATAAGCAGAGCACTACCTCAGTGTAGAATGCCAGCCCCAGAGATGTGGATGGGAACTGGTGGGAAGAAGAGCACTGGGGAGGCATGTACTGGGAGGCCACCACAGCATGCAGGCCCTAAGCCCCCACAGGGAGGACCCCAACCCAGGCCTGAGAGGGAAAGCCATGTGCCTGGATGAGCTTGTACATGTGTGTGCATTCTCGTGTGCATAGGATGGTGCACCTGGCAGGGGCCCCTGAGTGAGGCATGCCCCCATTCTGTAGCAGGGAACCTGGAATGGGCTGTGTGTTCTGCAAGAAATTGGAGCCGGGGCCCAAGGAGGATGCTGGCCTGGAAGGGGACCTCAGGGGCTACGGGGCAGCGGACCGCTACGGCCCTGACCCCACTCAAGCCCGGACTGTATCCTCCTTTGCACACATCCCCAACTATACCAACTTCTCCCCTCAGCCCACCAACCCCACCTTCCTTGATAGTGGCACCGTCAGAGGCATCTCAGGTGAGTCCCATGGGCAGGAGGCAGGCACTGCCTGGACCCTGGGAGAAACTGGGGCAAGGGGAGACCTTCACTTGTCCTTAGGAGCCTCCAGTATGATGTGGGAAATACAACCCTGCTTTCCCAGTTACCCAGGCTGGGGGCCTATGGACAGCCCTACCCTCAGAAGCCTCGTCTGAGGAGGAGACACAGATCACTTCCAAGTCTGAAAGGGGTCCCTGATGACAGATGCAAGTGGTGAAGAGAACACTTTGGCCAGGCATGGTGGCTCATGCCTGTAATCTTAGCACTCTGGGAGGCTGAGGCAAATGGATGGCCTGAGCCAGGAGTTTGACAAAAGTCTGAGCAAGAGACCCCATCTCTACTAAAAATGGAAAAACTAGCCAACTAGCCAGGCATTGTGGCAGGTGCCTATAATCCCAGCACCTTTAGTCCCAGCTACTCCGGAGGCTGAGGCAAGAGGATCACTTGAGCCCAAGAGTTTAGGGTTGCTGTGAGCTACAATGAAGCCATGGCACTCTACCCAGGGTGACAGAATGAGACTTTGTTTCAAAAAGAGAACCCACTTACCTTCTTAGGTGCCAATTCCCATATGGGAAGTCTTCTTGGTGGGGAAGAGGAAGAGTGGGCAACATGGGACTCCCCATGGTGGGAGAGAGAGGCTTAAAGATATGTGTCCTGAATCCATGGGCCAAGCTGTGGAGCTCAAATCAGAAATTCACTGAACTCCAAAGGCCTTCGGGTATGAGGGCACTGCAGCAGTGAGGAGGCACTGTGCTTGTCTGGGAAACGGGAATCTGGGGTGCAGCTCCCTTGGTGCTTCTGTCCCGTGCACTACTATGCTGAGTAGCCCTGACTCTGCAGGGACTGGGGTGACGCTGTTCATCGCCCTGTATGACTATGACGCCCGGACAGAAGATGACCTCACCTTCACCAAGGGCGAGAAGTTCCATATCCTGAACAACACGTAAGTGACTAGGCTACTTGAGGCTGAGGCTACCTCAGGGCATGGAATGTACACCCAGACAGGAGTCCTATCTATACCTGTCCTCAGAAAGCTCCAGCCTAGTTGAGAACACTATAAATGACAATAAAAGAGGCTCGGCACCTGTAGCTCAGTGAGTAGGGCACCAGCCACATACACTGAACCTGGCGGGTTCGAGCCTGGGCAGGGCCTGCTAAAACAACAATGATAGTTGCAACCAAAAATAGCTGGGTGTTGTGGCTGGGCCTGTAGTCCCAGCTACTGGGGAGGCTGAGACAAGAGAATCACTTGAGTCCAAGAGTCTGAGGTAGCTGTGAACTATAATGCCAATGCTACGGCACTCTACAGAGGGCGTCAAAGTGAGACTCTGTCTCAAAAAAACCAACCAAACAAAAAAACTGAGGTGACTGCCACTGTACAGGGGGAACGTGAGGAACTATAGACACGAAAAGAACATCAAACGTGGTCCCCAGAGTAGTGGTGATCAGGGAAGGCTTCCTGGAGGAGGTGATTTTTAATCTGAGGCTTGAAAAATGAATAGACAGTGAAGGAGGGTAAGAAAAAAGAAAGAGAATGAGAATAAATGAGTTCTGGAAATCACCAATTGGTTCAGTCTAGGTGTTTCATGAAGTATGAAATGTAGAACGAAGAGAAGAGAGGCTGGAGAGGTAGTTGGAGAAAGAGTCTGTGAGGTTTTTTAGGGGAAAAAAAGCCCAGAAGGAAATATATAGCCATTGGGGGATTTTCAGTAGGGATATAACATAGCTATATCCCCGAAACCCAACCCAGCTGAGGAGCCAACAGAAGAAGCCTGGAGGCCTAGATGTCCCCCAATTTATTCTTTCTGTGCAGGGAAAAACCCTCCTGGGGCAGCTTCAGTGGCTGAGGGCTGAACAGACAAAAGCCCCTGGGGGTTGTTCAAGGGGAGTCCCTGCCTGGTGCTTGCTGACCTCCCCTGTTCTATGCCTATAGTGAAGGTGATTGGTGGGAGGCTCGGTCCCTCAGCTCTGGACAAACTGGCTACATTCCCAGCAACTATGTGGCTCCTGCGGACACCATCCAGGCTGAAGAGTGAGTGGGGATGGGGCAAGGCCAGCCCTGTGGGCAGGACCCTGGAGTCCAGACTCCAAATCCACTTCTTTGACAAGTCATTGCTCCACTCTGAGCCTATCTCCTTATCTATAATTTCATAAGGTTGTTGTGAGAAAAAGGAAGATAATAACGAAGATAGTAATAGTAGATCATAGTTATATGGCTTATATGTGCTTGATGCTCTAGGTACTATTCAGAGTGTTTTCTGTGTATTAACAGAGTTAGAAACCATGATTATCCTATTTAACAAATTAAAACTGAGGCACATAGGCCAGGTGCAGTGGCTCATGCCTGCATTCTGGGAGCCCAAGGCAGGCGAATTGCCTGAGTTCATAGGTTCAAGACCAGCCTGAGCAAGAGTGAGACCCCTGTCTCTAAAAATAGCCAAGCATTGTGGCAGGCACCTGTAGTCCCAGCTACTTGGGAGGCTGAGGCAGGAGACTCACTTGAGCCCAGGAACTGGAGGTTGCTGTGAGTGGTGATGCCTCAGCACTCTATCCAGGGTGACAGCCTGAGGCTCTGTCTCAAAAAAAAGAATAAATAAAAAATAAAAAAATAAAGTAGAGCTATCCAAGCCAGGTTGGGTGGCTCATGCCTGTAATCCCAGTACTCTGGGAGGCCAAGGCACGGGTAGAATTCCTGAGCTAAGGAGTTTAAGACCGGCCTGAGCAAGAGCGATACCCTGTCTCTATTAAAAGTAGAAAAACTAGCCAGCCGTTGTGGCGGGCACTTGCAGTCCCAGCAACTCAGGAAGCTGAGGCAAGAGGACCTCTTGAACCTAAGAGCTTGAAGTTGCTATGAGCTATGATGCCACAACCTAGGGCAACAGAGTGAGACTTTTTCTAAAAAAATAAAACAGAGATGGGTGGCGCCTGTGGCTCGAAGTAATAGAGCGCTGGCCCCATATACGGGAGGTGGTGGGTTCAAACCCGGCCCCAGCCAAAAACTGCAAAATAAAAATAAAAATAAACCAGTTCAAATTTCTGGTCTCAAGTAATCCTCCTGCCTCTGTATGTGAGTAGCTTGGACCACAGGTATGTGTCACCATGCCCAGCTAATTTCATTTTATTTTATTTTTGTAGAAATGGAGTCTTTTTGTATTGCCCAGCCTGGTCTCAAATGTTGGCCTCAAGTGATTCTCCCACCTCAGCCTTCCAAAGTGCTAGGATTACAGGCATGAACCACCATGCCTGGTCTATTTAGTATTAATTCTATTATGGAGGCAGGAAATGACTATTCGTGGACTATTTATATACTTGAGATACTACAACAAGGCACTTTACTTACTTTGATTCATCACCATATTATTATTCATATTATGATTGTCCCCATTTTACAGATGGAGAAACTAGGTCTCATAATAGCTTTTTTTTTTTTTTTTGTAGAGACAGAGTCTCACTTTATCACCCTCGGTAGAGTGCCGTGGCGCCACACAGCTCACAGCAACCTCCAACTCCTGGGCTTAGGCGATTCTCTTGCCTCAGCCTCCCGAGTAGCTGGGACTACAGGTGCCCGCTACAAAGCCCAGCTATTTTTCTGTTTTGCAGTTCAGCCGAGGCTGGGTTTGAACCTGCCACCTTCGGCATATAGGGCCGGCACCCTACTCGCTGAGCCACAGGTGCCGCCCTCATAATAGCTTTTAAAAAGCTATCCTCACGGGGTGGTGCCTGTGGCTCAAAGGATTAGGATGCCGGCCCCATATACCAGAGCTGGCGGGTTCAAACCAAGCCCTGGCCAAAAAAAAAAAAAAAAAAAAAACCTGCCAAAAAAAAAAGCTATCCTCACATATGCCATACATATATAAGAAAAGAGAGTATTGAAAAGACTTTACAGAGTAGGAATCTCTAGGACTTGGTGACTGATTTGCTGTTGGGCTTTGGGGATTGGGAAAGATCAAGGGTGACTCGAAATCTTTGTAAGGAGCTGAGTGGACGAGGGTGCTATTAGCTAAGGTGGGGAACAGGAGCGGGTACAGGTACATAGGTTCTGATGAGAACTTGTTGGATTGAGGTTCATAAAGAGTAACCCAGGTGGAAGAAGCTTCCAGCAATTAAATTAGGTTGCACTTGCCCCTGAATCAGGCAAGAGGAAGGGACACCCTTTCCTAATTGGCACTAAAGAGTCCTTAGTTTGTTTTAGCTCTTGCGAAGGGCACACCTGAGATGGGGGGAAAATGGGGGCTCATCAGAGTAAAGATGCTAATTAAAGCTACTGGCAGGTGAAGGAAGAGGGAAGAGAATGAGAAAGAGTTTGGTCCTGGGACCCAACTTTGGGGATAGTTACTGTAGCCATTAGAGAAGTGAAGAAAACCAGGCCAGGCCAAGTCAGAACAGCTGAGATAACAGAGAAGTTTCAGGGAACAAGTGGAAGGATGTCAGAGGCTACCACTGGATTTGGCAAGAGGGAGGGGTGTGTGACTTTGATGAGAGATTTGTCTACGTGAACCAGGAGTGGAGGCCAGAGAGCAGAGCCTAGGAGGGAGTGGGGGGTGAGAAAGTGGAGACCCAAGTGTGAAGCACTTTTTCAAGAGAAAAGGAGGTGAGAAGATAGTGTAGAAGAATGTTGATGGCAAGGGGGAGGTTAGAGCAGTTTCTTTGGGGGAAGGAAGAGCTGTAGGCATGTTTAGAGCTTGTTGGGATAGGGAGGCTGCAGGTGGGGACTGCTCAGTGGGGTGGGGGAGAGTCTCTGAGCAGAAGGGAGTGGACAGGGTTCAGAGCTCAAGTAGGGTGAGGCCTTGGTCTGGGGAGGGTGGTAGGAGGCATGAAGGAGAGGAGAGGTGATGATGCAGAAAGCAGAGTTGTTAGGGGGTCGTGCTAGTGTCCACATTTTGGAGCAGTGTCATGAAGCTCCGAGAGGTGCTCTGTGCAGTGTTGTAGTTAAGGGTAGTAGTGTGGTTAAGAGCACAAGCCTTAGAGCCGACAGCTTGTGTTCCTGTTCTGGCAGCACTGCTTAAGAGCCATGTGGCCTTGGGCAAGTTGCTTAACCACTAGATATCCCCATTTCCTCATCTGTCTAAAGGGAGTTATAATAGTACATAAGGCTGAGCATGGTGGCTCACCATGGTGGCCTGTAATCCTAGAACTTGGGGAGGCCAAGGTGGGCTGATCCCTTGAACTCAGGAGTTCCAGACAAGCCTGAGCAAGAGCAAGACTCCATCTCTAAAAATAGCCAGGCGTTGTGGCAGGTGCTAGTAGTCTCAGCTACTCAGGAGGCTGAGGCAAGAGAATCACTTGAGGGGTGGTGCCTGTGGCTCAGTGAGTAGGGCGCAGGCCCCATATACTGAAGGTAGTGGGTTCAAACCTGGCCCCGGCCTGCAAAAAAAAAAAGAGAGAGAGAGAATCACTTGAGCCCAAGAGTTTGAGGTTGCTGTGAGCTATGACGACCAAGGGCGACAAAGTGAGACTGTGTCTCAAAAAAAAAAAAAAAGAAAAGAAAAGAAAAGACGAAAAAGAGAGAAACTCATTGACAGGCTAGGATTAATGAAGCCTAACCTTCACTGGGCACCTAGTGTGTGCATTCCCCTTCTCTATAATTCTCCTGACTAGGCTGTGAAACAGGTGTATGAAACCATTTTACATGTGAGGAAACTGAGTATTCTCTTGTGAGGTGACTGTCCAGGAGGATGAGTTGGGGCTTGAACAAAATATGCCTGATTCTCCTCTGCCCTTCCCAACAGGTGGTACTTTGGAAAGATCGGGCGGAAGGATGCAGAGAGGCAGCTGCTCTCCGCAGGCAACCTTCAGGGGTCCTTTCTCATTCGAGAGAGTGAGACCACCAAAGGTAGGGGGAGCGATGCCACCAGCCAACATGGAGGTCCAGAAGGGCTAGGAGCCATGGAGTGCTTCTTGGTCAAGGACAAGACTGGGACCAAACTTGAGGGGCAGAGCTAAGACTGGGACTGGGTTCTAGGGATGCGGTCTTGACTTGGGCTCTTCTGAAGTGATCCTTCCCCTCAGGTGCCTACTCCCTATCCATCCGTGACTGGGACCAGACCAGAGGTGATCACGTGAAGCATTACAAGATCCGCAAGCTGGACACCGGCGGATACTACATCACCACACGGGCCCAATTCAGCTCGGTGCAGGAGTTGGTGCAGCACTACATGGGTGAGAGCAGGCGCTTCTGATCCCTGAACCAACTAATTGATGCGTTGTCCAGATGGGGAGACCACTGCCCAGAGAATGAAAGTGTCTACCAAAGCAGTAGTAGCCAGGCTAAGATTAGTACCCAAGTACTGGGGCTCCCAGACCAGGATCCTGCTCTGTGGAATTTTCAAGGACACTGCCAAGCAGCGACCCCCGATGGAGAATTGGGCAGTTACTTGCCTCAAGTCCTGACTCTGTGGAAACTTTAATGAGCAGTATGTGTGGTCTGAATCCCCCACCAAGATACCAGGACTGCTTTGTGGGCAGGCAGGGAGCCATTGTCACAGGGCTCTGAGCAGGAGGTAATTAAGGCTGGTCTGCACTTTGGTGAGAACCTCTGGTTGCTGTATAGAACTTGGATGCCAGGGGGCAAGGCAGAAACAAGGGTCCATTTGGAGACAGCATCTAGTTGACAGGTGATTGCAGCCACACTGAATCGGTGACAGGAGAGTAAAGGAGAAACAGATGATTCTGATGCTGGCTGGGAGGCAGAACAGGCCTGACTTGACGGAGGACTGGCTATGGTGTTGAGGAGAAGGTGGGAGTCAATGCTCAAGTTTCTTTCTTTTCTTTTTTTTTTTTTTTGAGACAGAGCCTCAAGCTATCACCCTGGATAGAGTGCCGTAGAATCACAGCTCACAGCAACCTCCAATTCCTGGGCTCAAGCGAGTCTCCTGCCTCTGCCTCCCAAGTAGCTGGGGCTACAGGCACCCGCCACAACACTCGGCCATTTTTTGGTTGCAGCCGTTATTGTTGTTTGGCGGGCTGGGGCTGGATTCGAACCCGCCAGCTCAGGTGTACGTAGCTGGCGCCTTAGTCGGCTGAGCCACAGGCACCAAGCCACTCAAATTTCTTTCTTCCTTTTTTTTTTTTAAATTGAGACAGAGTCTCACTTTGTCACCCTCTGTAGAGTGCTTTGACGTCATAGCTCACAGCAACCTCAAACTCTTGGGCTCAAGCAATTCTCTTGCCTCAGCCTCTCTAGTAGCTGGGACTACAGGTGCTCACCACAACGCCCAGCTATTTTCTTCTTTGTTTGTTTGTTTAGCAGGCCTGGGTCAGGTTTGAACCCACCAGCCCTGGTGCATGTGGCTGGTGTCCTAACTATTGAGCTACCGGTGCCAAACGATATGCTCAAGTTTCTGCCTTGATTGGTTAGACCAAAGATACCCTCCATGGAAGGGTTTGGGCCTAATGTCCATATCCTTGCCTGGAATCCCCAAACCTATTTCTACCTGCCAGAATCCCACCTGATCCTTCAAGGCACAGCTAGAGGCTACCTCCTATAATCATGCTCCTAGTCCTTATAGGAAGGTCCCCAGTGCTGGCAGAAATCCTCTCCCCCTCTAGTTGTCATTCCCTTCCCAGGGCACCTACACGTTCACCTACTCAGGGTGCCAGCTTGCTTTCCTTCCTGGCCTGTAATCTCACCTGGGGTCTAGTTCTTTATAACTGATCTTGGGGTCTGGTGTTGGCTGGGTGGAATGAGGAGTATGGGGGACATCCTGGCCTGCCTGTGGCCTCCATTTCCTCACCCCAGAAATGAATGATGGGCTGTGCTACTTGCTCACGGCACCCTGCACCACCATGAAGCCACAGACGTTGGGCCTGGCCAAGGACGCCTGGGAAATCAGCCGCACCTCCATTGCGCTCGAGCGCCGGCTGGGCACCGGCTGCTTCGGGGATGTATGGCTGGGTACGGAGGTCTCGGGGACCCGGGGCCAGTGGCGGGGGCGAGGGTCTGGGCTGGCGGGAAGCGGGTCCTGACCAGACGCGGCTTCTGGGCAGGCACGTGGAACGGCTGCACAAAGGTGGCGGTCAAGACGCTAAAGGAGGGCACCATGTCCCCGAAGGCCTTCCTGGAGGAGGCGCAGATCATGAAGCTGCTGCGGCACGACAAGCTGGTGCAGCTGTACGCCGTGGTGTCCGAGGAACCCATCTACATCGTGACGGAGTTCATGTGCCACGGTGAGCGGCGGAGTCTGGGCGGGTGGAATTCGGGGCGAAATTGTAGGTTTCTCTGGGGACCTCGGCGGCGATCTGTGGGGGGGACGGGAAACAATGGGCAGAGTTCCAGTGAGGGGCCGGCACGTGGGACGCGACAGGTGTGCTGGAGTGGGGGCGGGCCAGGGGCGGGGGCGGGGGCTCAGTCTCCTTGGTCCGGGTGAGGGGATGGAGGTGGTGCCTGGGCAAACCAACGCAGAATCTGTGTTGAAGGGGGGTCTGGGAGGAGTCTGAGTCGATCGCGACCAGGGGGACCAAGGAAGAAAAGAAACGAGATGTGGCAGCACAGCCTTGGCCAGACCAATGATGGTTAGAGGCATTCCGGCAGCCCTGGTGGGGGGAGGATCTAGGAGAGGCGGGGTGGGGGGTTAGGGTGCGAGGCCAAGCTAGGACTGCTGGTTCCGGGATGGGGCGGTGCCAAGAGAGAGAGGGCGGGCCTGAAGCTGGGAGGATCTTGCGGGTGATATTACGGATTCCTCTTGCCAGGTAGCTTGCTGGAGTTTCTCAAGGGCCGGGAAGGCCAGGATTTGAGGCTGCCCCAGTTGGTGGACATGGCAGCCCAGGTAAACTGGGACAGCACCCTTTAACTCCCAGACCTACCTTCTAATAACCTTCATAAATCCCTGTACCTTGGAACACCTCTAGCCTAGCCCTGGGAGTGCGGCCCCGCCCACTGTATCGGTTGTGCTAACAGAGGCAGGGTACTACTTCTCTGAGCCTCAGTCTCCTCATCTCGAAAGTGGGTTTTTCAAATGGCCCCTCGACCCTCACGGAGAACCTGGTGCTGTGAATCTCCACGAGCTCCCATCTCCGAACACCTTAACCCAGGTAGCAGAGGGCATGGCCTACATGGAGCGCATGAACTACATACACCGTGACCTGAGGGCAGCAAACATCCTGGTGGGGGAGCGACTGGTGTGCAAGATCGCTGACTTCGGGCTGGCTCGCCTCATCGAGGATGATGAGTACAACCCCCAACAAGGTGCCCCACCTCACCCCACCTCCCAAGAGCTCCCAATGCATCAAGGAGCTGCCACAGGGCCCCGCATACTCAGAAACCCTTCCTCATCTCAGATCATCCGGGGCATCCCAATCCTAACGCAGTGTGAGAGGCCATTCTGGGTTCAAATCCTAGGTCAGCCACTTACTAGCTATGGGGACTTCAGCAAGTCACCTAACTACTGTGAGCTGCCTTTTTTGTAAAATGAAAATATTCAGGCAAGAGTAAAACAGGTATTTACTAAGCACCTGCTAAGACACTGCTATAATTCTTAAATGAGATACCATAGAGTGTAACAGTGTGAACTCTGTAGCCAGAATGCCTGGGTAGGAATGCCAGCCACTCATTAACTATGTGATCTAGGCAAGTCACTTAAGTACTCAGCGCCTCCTTTTCTCATCTGTAAAAGGAGGGTAATAATAGCATCTATCTCACAGGGTTTCTGTGAGGGTTGAATGAGTTAATGCATGTCTATCACTTAACACACTGCCTGGCACATTGTGAGAGCTATACAAGCATTAGCTGTTATTATTATGGGAATTATTACAATGATTTGGAAAGTGCCCATCACTGTATGAAACACACAGAAGGTGCTGACTAGCTACCTAATATGTAGGTAGTACATCTAGGAGTCCTTTCTGCTATACCCAGAGACCTCTGTGCTCAGGGTTCCCAAAATTTCCATTCTTTTTTTTTGCAGTTTTTGGCCAGGTCCAGGCTTGAACCTGCCACCTCCAGTATATGGGGCTAGTACCCTACTCCTTTGAGCCACAGGCGCCACCCTTTTTTTTTTTTTTTTAAGCTGTCCCCCTGGGTAGAGTGCTGTGGCATCACAGCTCACAGCAACCTCCAATTCCTGGGCTCAAGCGAGTCTCCTGCCTCCACTTCCCAAGTAGCTGGGACTACAGGCGCCCGCCACAACGCCCGGCCATTTTTTTTTTTAGTTGAAGCCGTCATTGTTGTTTGGCGGGCCCGGGCTGGATTCGAACCTGCCAGCTCAGGTGTACGTGGCTGGCACCTTAGCCGCTTGAGCCACAGGCGCCAAGCCAAGATCCCCATTCTTAAAGGCCCTACTGTCTTTACCCAGTTGTCCCAGAGACCTCCTCACTAACTTTCCCTTCTCCCCAAACTTTTCCAGGGACCAAGTTCCCCATCAAGTGGACGGCCCCAGAGGCTGCCCTCTTTGGCAGATTCACCGTCAAGTCAGATGTGTGGTCTTTTGGGATCTTGCTCACTGAACTCATCAGCAAGGGCCGAGTCCCCTACCCAGGTTTGCTGGGAATGGGAGTGGGAGGATGCCTGGGGAAGTGGCCAAGGGGGAAACTTCCTCCTGGCCGCCCCTTTGGGAGGGGCCAGGCCTCCTGACTGAGGGAGTCTCACCTTTCAGGCATGAATAACCGGGAAGTTCTGGAAAAGGTGGAGCATGGCTACCACATGCCATGCCCCCCAGGCTGCCCAGTGTCCCTGTATGAGGCCATGGAACAGACCTGGCGTCTGGACCCAGAAGAGAGGCCTACGTTCGAGTACCTGCAGTCCTTCCTGGAGGACTACTTCACCTCCTCAGAGCCACAGTACCAGCCTGGGGACCATACATAACCTGCTCAGACATCACCCACCTCTCTTGTGATGCCTACCAGCCCTTGCCAATCCCCAGGGCTCTTGTCCCAAAGATCCCAGGCTTAGGACCCTGTATAGTCTTAGTGCATCACAGGAAGTGGCATGCTTTGACATCATTTAGAGCAGCCCACTCATTCTATAGGTGGGACAAATGGAGGCTCAGAGCTCATCCCTCACCCACTCTGGCCACAAGCACAAGCTCTCCCTTCCCACTCGGGCCCCTGCATGCCTCGAGTCTCTCTCTCCTCACCCCCCTCAAATGCTCAGTTCATGTCTAGTTATTTATAAAACTGTACACCCCTCCACTCTGTCCCCTCACTTATCTCCTTACCTTCCTGACATCCCACTCTGGTCCAGGTGCCAAGAATTTACCTCCTACTCTCAGTCTTTTGTGTTTGTAAGTTACAAAGACAGAATGTCTTTATGGGAGCACTTTCCCACTGAGGGAATGCTGTGGCCCAGGACTGGGGCCCAGGCACAGGTTTGAACATTGCTGAGGGCTCACCAACCCCCTGAATAGTGTGTGTGTGTGTTTATTGGTTTTGCAAATAAGGAAAATGAAAATATGACTTCTTGGGTGGTGCCTGTGGCTCAATGGAGTAGGGCGCCCGCCCCATATACCGGAGGTGGTGAGTTCAAACCCGGCCCCGGCCAAACACTGCAAAAAAAAAAAAAAAGAAAAAGAAAAAAGAAAATAAGACTGCTTGAGCTATTAACTTCCCCTGAAACTTCCTTTTAGTGGTCAATGGGAGGTGGAGGGGACAGGTGTAGCTGTTAAGAGCAGCAGGGGAAGATAAGAGAGTGCCCTGATATCTACCAAGCACTCAGTATTCAAGGTGTGGAGTTTTAAGTCACTCAGAAGTCTCACTGCTCATCTCCATGTGAATTTAGGATGAAGTGAAAGGAAAATAGAGAAGACAGGCAGTTGGAGAAAGATCAAAATGTCCCTCCATTACCTACATAGCCTTCAATCTGTGCATAATGGTTTTGCTAATTCTTTACCTGATTTCAGCCTGATTTACCATTCATTGCAGACAATAGAACAACCTTAGGTCCCCATTCCACAGAGGCAGACACGAAGGCCACAGTGAATCCTCTGCAGCTGTCAGATTCCCCAAAAATGTACAGAGGAAGGGGAGGAGAAAGGAGAGGACTGAAGGTTAGTTCAGCCCCCTTGGATCTTACTAGGAGAGTTCTGCCCCCAAGAGAGCTTTTGAAGAGATTTGGAGGCAGTTTTGTTTGTCACAATGACTGGGGGCTCCAACTAGCATTTAGTGGGAAAGGATCAGTGGTGCTAAATAAGCTTCACTGCTGTGCAGTGACAAATTGTCCTGCATCCACTCCCCCTTTGAAAAACTCTGACAGCTGACATGCCTCTGTGTAGAAGCAAGGGGAGCAGGGAATCAGGATTCCTACCTCTCTCACCAGGAACTGTCGGTTGACCCACTGATTTAGTAAGGGAATGGACAGGGAAAGTAGCTGGGGATCATTACTGCAAGTGGCAACCGTAAGGCATTGACCCTTTGTTAAGCAGGACGCTGGGGACACAAACACAAATAAAACCTGTCCCTGCCCTGGAGGAACAGGGGAGAAAAATAGTAATAATAATAACTTATTTGTTAAGTGTCTGCTGAATGTCGGATGTGTTTACATCCATCTTTTCATTTAATCCAATCCTGAGTCTGGTTCTATGATTAGCCACATCTATAAATGAGAAAACTGAGGCTCAAGGGTTACATGATGAACCGAGCTCATAGCTGTATGTGACAGCTAGGATTTGAATCTAGGTCTCACACTGAGGCTTTTGGTCTTTCTTGGACTTCATTGCCTCCAGGCTTTGGGAGGAGAGTATATCAAGTGTGTGTGTGTGTGTGTGTGTAAAAGGGAGAGAGATCCTCCTTCCTCTAGTTATTAGTAGAAAAATTCCCTGAGGGATGCCCCCCCCCACCATGTTGAGTGGCCTGAAGGAAAGGGGGATAAGGGAGTCAATGCAGATTGAGAGTTCCCTGCACCTAGCCCTGTACTGGGGGTTGATAAGTGTGAGAAATAATATGGAAAGAGACCACGTGGCTGCATAGAAAGTTTGTCATAGGGGTAGGAACCTTAGCTCTGCACGCTCTCAGGGACTAAATCTTCCTGAGGGCCAGAATTTCTGACAGACCAGACTCACAAGAGTCTGATGTATAAGGCAGAAGCCAGCATTTCTACCTACCATGAAGTAAGCAGATAAGAGCACAGCTCTGGAGCTGTCCTGCCTGGTGTGAATCTGTGTGATGTTGTGCACGTTATTTATCTCTCCAAGCCTCAATGAACTCATCTGTGAAATAGCAATAAAATGCTCAATACCCATTAGCTCTCTTTGTCTCTACCATTTAGAAATTGTTTATTCTGTGCCAGGCATCCTGCTAAGTGCATGCTGTCATTTAATCCTCACAGAACTCTATGCTGAGAAGCCTGTTGTACCTTCATTTTGCTAATAATGAAGCTAAGGCACAGTGAAGTAAATTGGTGTTTTCAAGGTTTGCAGAACAGAAGTTGCAGAGCAGGGGTTTACACCAAGTCTTCTGACTCCAAAATCAGTGCTGTTAGTCTCTGTAGTCTTTTCCTGGGACCAGAACATTCTTGTCTGTTGGATAGGGCTCTTCCTGGTGCCTGGACACTCATTTGGTTTCTTTTTTTTTTGCAGTTTTTGGCCGGGGCTGGGTTTGAACCTGCCACCTCCGGCATATGGGGCCAGTGCCTTAGTCGGTTGAGCCACAGGCACTGCCCCACTCATTTGGTTTCAATAAAGGTCCAGTGGGGCAGTGAACCATCTGGAGCTCACTAGGCCCCTCACTATTCCTCAGCAGGGGCCAGAGCCTCCTGAGCCTGGAATCCCTGTGCCTACTAGTTCATGGTCTCTCTATCTGCAGCAGCTAAATGAATTTTCCCTTGCACCCCCTTTTCTGTGCAGCCTTCTGTTCCCTTCAGATAGAGCACAATGCAATTGATTAGGCTTTTGCTTTCTCAATTTCAATCACATCCTCGCCCTGCCTCCCTGAGATTACAGGCGGGTCACCTTGATTGCGGTTTGCACCGTTCACAAACCTCTTCAGTCGTTTACAAAACCATCTCTCGCCTCATTCACTCCCCCACCTGGCTCTTCTCTGTGATGCGTGGATTTTACTGGCTTAAGACTCAGAGGGCAATTTTATTTCCAAGTTCGAGGTGGGGGAGGAGGACTCCTAATTGACTAATGCTGGGGGTTTCACACGCATGGTCTAATTTGATTCTCACCACAAGGCAGTGCATAAGTGTGATTATCCCCATTTTACAAAAGAGGAAACAAAGACTCTGAGAGCCTACAACGCGTGCACAAGGTCATATACCAGATGGTAGACCCAGGACTTCAACTTGAAGTCTCATATATTCCACTTTGTCACATTTCTTTATTTGATAGAACAGTATGCAAAAATATTACATTGACCCAGAGTCAGGCATGGGGAGGGCATGGTGCACATAGGGGTCTGGAGTAGCCCCGCACATGCTGAGGGCTGTGCACACAAGAGAACTAAGTCATTAATTTTGCACACATCTACTGCTGTCTCCTATAGGCTAGTCCTGTCCAGGAGGCAGAACAGTGAATAATCACCACAACACTTAGGGGCAAGGTCAGCCTGGGAGTTAAGTCTGAAGGATTTCTTTTTTTCTTTTTTTTTTTTTGAGACAGAGTCTCACTTTGTCGCCCTCAGTAGAGTACTGTAGTATCACAGCACACAGCAACCTCTGACTCCTGAGCTTAGGCGATTCTCTTGCCTCAGCCTCCTGAGCAGCTGGGATTACAGGCGCCCACCACAACGCCCAGCTATTTTTTTGTTGCAGTTTGGCTGAGGTAGGGTTTGAACTCGCCACTCTCGGTATATGGGGCCTGTGCCGTACTCACTGAGCCAGAGGCACTGCCCTGGGGGATTTCTTGAAGTATGTGAAAGAAATGTCTGCCTGATGAAACAGCAGAGGCTGAGGTCATCTGTAGCTGGGAAAACAGCAAGCACAAAGGCCCAGAGGCCCAAGGCCTATTCAGGCAAGTGCAAATAATTATGCATGGGAAGGTTGAGGGTGCAGATGAGGCATGGAAGAAGAAGGTTAGAGGGAGGTTAGAGGCAAGCAGTAGAGAAGGAAAAACAAGCGGTGAGTCTTCAGTTTTAGGGAAAAATTGGGAGCTTAGGACCCATCAGTGGAATCTGTCCTGGAACCCACTGCTCTAGGACTGAACTGGGTGGATCCTCTCTTCACTCCAGTAGTTAATTGTGTCTCAGGTGCAGTATAGAAGCCACCCCTGTACCCTTCACCTGTGACTTACACACACACACACACACACAAACACACACTCAACCCCTTGGATTGTTCTGTAGTGATGTCCATGCTCCCTCTAGTGGCCATTGTGGGAAGTACACCCAAAACTGAAGGAAACTTTCCCTAAGGAGGGGAGAACCAGGTCCCTTCAGAAAATTCCAGATGTAGCACTGCTTCTGCTCTCAAAGAGCTCAGTTTGTTTATTTATTTATTTATTTATTTGAGACAGAGTCTTCCTTTTGTCGCCCTTAGTAGAGTGCTATGGTGTCACAGCTCACAGCAACCTTAAACTCTTTGGCTTAAGCGATTCTCTTGCCTCAGCCCTCCCAAGTAGCTACTATTACAGGTGCCCTCCACAACGCCCAGCTATTTTAGAAATGAGGCCTCACCCTGGCTCAGGCTGGTCTCAAACTTGTGCGCTCAGGCGATCCACCCACCTAGTCCTCCCAGAGTGCTAGGATTACATGTGTGAGCCACTGAGCCTGACCTCAAGAGCTCACAGTTTATTTTTTTTTTATTTTCATTTTTTTTAGAGACAGAGTCTCACTTTGTCGCCCTCAGTAGAGTGCTGTGCTGTCACAGCTCACAGCAACCTCCAGCTCCTGGGCTTAGGCGATTCTCTTGCCTCAGCCTCCCACAGTAGCTGGGACAACAGGTGCCGGCCACAATGCCTGGCTTTTTTTTTTTAATTGCAGTTTGGCAAGGGCCAGGTTCAAACCCACCATCCTTGGTAGGTGGGGCCGGCGCCCTACTCACTGAGTCACAGGCACTGCCCAGAGCTCACAGTTTAAATGACAATAAAAGGTATGTTGGATGTACGCATTTCACATTGGATATCAAAGCAGTACCCTGAACTGCATAAATGCATTAATGCACAAAGTTATGATTTAATAAAGAAAAAGATATGTTGGAGAACAGGGGAGGTCCTAACTGAACTGGGCAGGGGTAAGTCTGGAAGACTTCCCAGAGGAGGTGAAATATATTCCAGACTGGACAGAATTAAGTGAACCCAGAGGCAGGAAATGAGAGAGTTACAAGTAGGTAGGTGTCACCAGAGTGACTAAAGATGAAGATGGTGAGGTATCCGTGGGTCTTCTCTGCTGTGCATTCTAAGCTTTGGGCAACGGGAAGCCACTGAAGGGTTTTGAGCAGGGGAGTAACAATCTCAGATTCGCTTCTCTGAAGGACCCCTTTAGTAACCAATGTGGAAGAAGGATGGGAGAGGAAGAGTCAGGAGAGGAAACCTCTGTTGGATTCAAAGAACCACACTAGGTTGCACTCATAGGACACATAGCTTTGACCAGGCCTGTTAACCAGATTTATCAATACAAGTGATGACATCTACAGACAGACATGTCAGTGGGACCCAAGGCTGAGTGCTCGCAGAAAAACATGTACATACACACTCTGACACATAAATCAGGTCCCCCAGTAGAAACTAAACTGAGGACCCATATTTACCCCGAGACACAGGTGGACAGTGAGAACCACACACACCCTGATGGACATAGGAATTCACACACATGCAGAGTGGCTGTCAAGGACCCTACACTGCCCCCTCTGTCTTCCCAGGTCCCTCACCACCTCTGGCAGGAACAAAGCTAACCTTTGCCCTCTGGCCCCTGGCCTCTCCTCCCACACCCCCTGCCCCAGAGGGAGAAGATGTTTGAAGTCTGGGCTGCAGCTGGGGTTTCCTGTTGCCTGGAGGAATGTGGGAGGACTTGTACTGGGACGGGAGAGGGGCCAGCCCAGGAGGAGGGCTAATGGGGGTTTGGGGGCCTTAGTCCTCACTGTACTATAAGGAGAGGGCTTCCTGCTTCCAAGGTTTCTTGAGCCTCAGCTCTAAGTTGTTCTCATCCAGAGAAGGGGAAAACCAGGGCCATAATGGCTCCATTCCAATGGGCCTCTTGTTCCTAACTCTGCAGTTCAGTGGCTTGGGATAGGCCTGCAACATTTCTATAGCCCTCAATCTCTCCTTCCACGGACTGGGCTAAACCATTCTCTAGTTATCTACACCTCCTAGAGGCAGCCCCAAGAGTGGGGTCAGTCCTAGAACTTTGGCAATCAGGGAGGTTGGCTTGTCTCTACCCCAAACTTACTTTATTTGTGGGCCCCAGGTGCCTCTCTGTTATTATTATGTTTTTTGAGACAGAGTTTTATTATATCACCCTTGGTAGAGTGCCGTTGCGTCACAGCTCACAGCAACCTCAAACTCTTGGGCTTAAGCGATTCTCTTGCTTCAGCCTCCTGGACTACAGGCGCCCACCACAACACCCGGCTATTTTTTGGTTGCAGTTGTCATTGTTGTTTAGCATGCCTGGGCCAGGCTCGAACCCTCCAGCTTTGATGTGTGTGGCCCGGCCCGGCCCGCGCCCTACTCACTGAGCCAGGGGTGCCCAGCCGCCTCTCTGTTATTGTCATTATTATGATACTTCATGATCCCTTGCCCCTGGCAGTTTTTAAAGTGAATTCCCATCCATGTGCTCAGTTAGGGTTCTCAGCAGCTCTGCCTCTGTTTTATACACAGGGAAACTGAAAGTCAGACAGGGCACACATTAAGTAAACACCAGATCAGGGCCTGGTCTACCTGGTATATGTTCTATGTGGCCTCTACAACCTTAGCCCTCCACAGCTTCATCTCTAGGCACTCACCTATATTTTCCTAGGGTCTAGCTATACCACCTTGTGCTTATACTAAAACAAAATTTTAGTTTAGGCTCTTGCAAAACTTGTGTCCTCTCCCTCAAGTCTCCTTCCTCCCAAAGCTCACAACAGCCCTCTAAATTTATGGCTGCAGAAGCAGAGTAGAGATTAGACACTAGGTGGCAGCAACAGTCCACGAGAAGACAGCTTGAGTTTGGGGAGACCCCCCCCTACTCAACAGAATTGGGAGAGGTTCCCTGAGAAAGACCAGTCCCCAAATAACAGGGTGACTCTGTAATGCTTGGTTTCCAGAAATGATCAACACCTTGAGGGCTAATAGCATCTGCTCTCTCAGGTAAGGGGGCAGCTGAAGCAGCCCCAGGTGGGAGGAGCATGCCTGGGAAACCCCCACCTCACTCTTCTAGACCCCTCTCACTCACAGAGCTTGCTAACCCCTGTCCTTTGCATCTGATAACTTAACTCCCCCCCTCATACCTTCCTAAAACTCTCCTTCATCCCAACCTACCTGGGGCTCCCCACCTCCAGGAAACTATCCTGTATTACCCTACGCAACTCCCTCCCGAAATTTGATTCAGATGATTGGGGTCTTACTGACCTCAGTCAGAGCCTAATGGGTAAAGGAGGGTGTAAGGAAAGAGGGAAACTTGGGCCTCTCCCACCCTCCCCAATGCCAAAATCTGTCTGGTGGGAGGCCAGTTAGGGCAAGATGCCAATGCTTCATCTATTTGTGACAACTTCAGACTCAGGCTTTGGAGCTGCAAAGGGCCTCTAACAACTTTAACCACTACTTTTATTAACATCTGACCTTATACTTCCCATCCAATGAATAAATCTTTGAATCCAAGGCCTATCTTGTCTGCAAGGAGAAGCTGCTCCAAGATGAGGGACTCTCCAGCTGGTCTTGCCAGACCCATTAATGCTAAATCAATGGGTGAACCCTTAAAGCCCCAACCTCACCTATTACGGCTGCAACTCCCTCCCCCACCAGGGCCAATAGAGAGTGCCCACCTCTTCTCTTTTGTCCTCTAGGGGTTCCAGACTGTCCTAGAGGAGAGATTTGGAAGGGGTAGAGATATGGGTAAGATAGTGACAGGGCGCTGCAGTTGGCCAAATGTCATCACCTGCCTTTGTCACATGCTGGCCATCACCCTGCAGGGCCAAAGGAAGAGTTAGAAACTGGTGGGCCAAGGACAAGGGCATTGCTGGAGGAACTTCAGACTTGGAGCAAGATGTACAAAGCCCAGCAGACATGGAGCAAAAGAATGTCAGAAAAACAGATGAGGGGGACCAAAGCAGGACAAGTCAGGGCTGGTGTTGGTGGACACAGAGAATAGGACAGCCACTATACATTTTTTATCTGTTGCCCCTTGCAAGCCCTGCATACCTCAGTTAACATTTGTTGAATTGAAGTGCCTAGAGAGGACAAACATGCAGAGGAAGAGAAGGTCAGTCACGGATGGGTGGGTCGGGGGGGGGGGGGAGGGGGTGTTGGGTGATGTCTTAACTCTGCCATAGCCCAAGGTTTAAACAAGTGGGCTTTGACTCTGGTTCAGATCCAGCTGGGTTCAGGCACTTGCCAAATGCGGAACATGAGCCTTAGTGCCCTCCTTTCTAAAATGGAAATAACAGGACAATTTTACCAGGTTCTTGGAGGACTCAAGGGCCCTGCGATGCTCAGTAAATGGCAGCCTCAGCAGTTCTTCCTGGGCTATCCAGCCACCTTCTCGCTGTAAGGAGGCCCACCGCAAGCCAAGCACACATTCCCATCAGTGAGATCGTCCAGGCAGGGGGCCCCGGAGCCCGGGGCTGGAGAACAGATGTGACCTGAAGAGGAGATAGGTGAAAGTGCTAAGCCCAGCCCACGGCCGCGGCAGGAGCTCAAATCTGAATCCCTCCGGCTTCCAGCTTCCCCACACAACGCAAACGTTCTTTAGACTTCGGGAATGGGGGCGTGTATTTGATCTGCGGACTAATCGAGACTTTTGAGCCCTTGTTGGCCTTGGAAATGTAAGAAAACTAGGAGTTGGAGGGGCTAAACCCAGACCTCGGGAGTTTGAGAGGAGGGGTCACTAAGTGAGAAGGCACTGGCTGCAACTTTTGAGGTTTCCTGGAGCAGCCTTCCTAACATAAATCCTTGAGGAGCTTTACTCAATATAAAACCTTTTCAGAAAAGGAGAACGTCCTCAAATTGAGAGAGCAGGTCCTCTCCTCTTTCTTCTTCCCCTCTCATTTAATTGGGACGCCCCAGAAAGTCACAGCCCCTCTAGCTAATCCCAGATTCCCTATTCCACTCCCATTCCATTCTCAGACCCCGCCCCTTCGCCCCCACCCGCAACCTCCACTCGATCCAGAGACCCCCGCTGGGGACATGGAACAAGGGTAACGGTCCTAATCCGGGGGGGTCTGCGCCCCTTGCTAAATGAGGGTGCGCCCCCGTCTGAGGGGCTCTGGGCACAGGGTCCCAGCGGGGTCCGGTCCGCGCCGTCGGAGCAAACAGCGCCACCCCGCCCGCCCGGCGCGCGGAGCGGTCGGGGCGGGGACTACAAGTCCCGGCGTGCCGCGCGTGCGCTCCCCCCTGGGGTTCCGGATGGTGAGCGGCGAAGGTAAGGCGAGCTCGCAGAGGCAGCGGCGGCGGCGGCGGAGACGGAGAGAGGCAGGCAGGCAGGGCGAGGGCGAGAGACGGAGGGAGGGAGCGAGCGAGGCAGACCAGACAGACAGACAGGCAGGCGGGCGGGCAGGCAGAGCGAGCCACCCGCCAGGCTGCGCTCAGCCCCGCTCGCAGCGGAGAGAGCAGAAGGCAGGAGGAGGGAGGGAGGAGGGGAGGGAGGGAGAGAGGGAATCCAGCTACCACCACCCAAAGCCAGCGTCTGCTTTCTGTCCTCATTTCCTTTTCCCACCCAGCTTGGAGAGCAGAGAAAGGCTGAGAGAGCGAGAAATAGAGACAGTCTGAGACAGACAGACAGCCAGAGAGAGCGGGAGGGAGGAGGGCGGAGGAGGAGGAGCAGGAGGACTACGCGGGGCGCGTTCCCTCCCAGGTTTGCAATGGGGGGGTGGGGGCGGGGGTGCCTAGCGCTGTGAGAGTGTGTGCGCGGTGGGGGGAGTGCGGGGGGCGCAGAGGGAGCGAAGGAGTGATCGAGGTGGGGGGCGCCGAGAGAGCTGGGGGCCGTGTCCAGCGGAGTTAGCGGCTGAGAATGTGAGCCGAGGCGCGAGCCATGCTGTCAGCGACGGCGGGCAGCTCAGGGTTCCTCCACGACTCCTCTCCACAGCAGCCGAGCGCTCGCGTCGCTGCCGCCGCCGGAAGACAGACGCCCCCCAAAGCCCCTCGCCTGGCTCGGACCCACGGAGCCGACAGCCCAGCACTCCGGTGAGTGGCGCCGCCTCCCTAGTCCTAGAACCCCGCTGGGGACCGGCCGGTCGGGCTCTTTTGTGCAGCGCACCACGGGGGGGGCCCGCGGCCCCCGGTCCGGTCCGCTGGACCCTGTGGTTGCGGTGCCCGCGGTGCGATCGGTCTTTGTTTCCACCGGGGCCCGCGGCTCGGCTGGGCTCGGCTCGAAGCCTGGCAGGCAGCGCCGGGAAGGGGGAGGGGGAGGTGGACGGGGAGGGGGGGGCGGGGAGGGGGGGTTCTCGGGTTTCCTGGCCGCCCCGCGGCTCCCCCGGCTCGGGGGCGAGGTGCGCGCCCAGCGCTGCCGCGCGCCCCCTCCTCCTTCCCCCTCCCTCTGTCTTTGGATTTAAAACTGCAATTTGCTTTCCAGCTTGCTGAGAATGGGGGGGGGGTATGAAGGGGGCACCGTGGGAGCGGAGAACAAGGCTGGATTTTAAGATCGGTACTGGGAAAGGGGGAGACTGCGGAGGGAGGAGCCCCTCCTCTCCAACCCCCAAATCCCAAGGTTCAGCTGGCTCTCTGGGAGTTGAGGGGCGGGGACCTAATGACCCGGAGGGGGTGTGGGGCAGTGGAGGGATTTGGGGGCGGCTAGGGCCGGAGGGGTTGGGCCGCGTGCCCGGTTACCTGGCGAACAAAGTCGGCTCACTTTTGCATAAATAAATAAATAATCTCCTATCAATGCGTTTCCTCTGGGGCTCTGATTGAATTGGGCCCCCTCTTCCCCAGGGGGTGGGATGCTGAGTGACAGCTGTCAGCCCCCTAGGCAGGGAGCTGGGGGTGAATCGCTGAATCTGTGTTTGCTGGCTTGAGGGTGCCTTCCCCTGCTGGGTCTGGGTCCCCGGGCAAAGCCAGAGGGGCAAGGGGCTGGCTCTGAGTCTAGGAAATAACCTTGTTTCCTGTTCTACAGGAAAAGAGACAGTAACCTAGAGTTTGGGGGCTGGGGATGAGGACTGATGGGAGCTGGGGGGGTTCCCCAACAGCCTGACCCCCCAGCCTCCTGCCGGGCAAAGGGGCCAGCTGAGGGAGGAAGGATGTGGGCCTTGCTGGCCGGAGGCGGGAGCTGGGGCTGTCCCTGAGGCGGGCAGCGGGCACAGAGCGGGAGGAGGGAGAGAGAGAAGCGGGGGCGGGAATTCTCTACCGCAGACCCTGGGGGCCAGGGCCAGATGTGGAGGGGTGGGGAGTCGCCCCTCCCTCCCAGCTTGGGGGCCCCGGAGGCTGGGCTGGGAGGGGCTGAGCCTGGTGCCCTCAGTTCTGCACCAGTGCCTGACTGGCAGGGCCAGCTGAATTTGGGTCCAGGCGTCACCCTGGGAGGCAGGGCTGGGTTGCACCAACTTGGTCCCTGAACACAAGGAGGGACCCTTGGGGGCCTGTGACTGTCTAGCTGGGCAGGCGTTTCCCGCCGGACCAGTTGGTGTCAGGTGGGACTTGGCCCCGCCGGACCAGTTGGTGTCAGGTGGGACTCTCCCTGGGCAGAGCTCAGGGTGTGAGGACAAGCTTTGCCTCTGGGTCAGGGTGGCCACATTTTGTCCGCTGCTGCTGCTGTTGTCGCTGCTGGCAGGGCGGGGGCATGTGCCCAGGCTTAGACAGAGTCCTGCCAGGGGCATTTGGGGTGTTTCTATTGTTGGCTTGTTCCTGTTCCGTGTGGCCGTGTGAGCTGGGGCTGTAAGTGAAAGATTACCAGTCTATCCATCCCTCCCCCTCCAGCTTGGGGAGGCAGGCTGGCTGGGTTGTGGTGGTAAGCTGTGGGGGGACCCCCCAGGTGGCATGTGCATGCTGCTTGCCATCTCCTTCCTTTGAGCAGATGTATATTTATTTTTATAGTAATGGAAAATCAAACTGGATAGTAAGTTGAATTCATTTTTTCTCCTGCTGTGTCAATAGTTGGAGTAACCCCCAGAGACTGGTGAACTTCTGGCCCCAGAGCTCCCACTCTTCAGAGGTTGCAAGACCAGTAAGGGCATGAGCTTTGGGGAACCACTGGGCACCAGTCCAAACCAATGTCCTGTTTTTCTTCATCTGCCATTGAGGCAGGAACCCAGGTGGGCAAGAATTGCCCCCTCCCCAGGCATCCCCCCACGCCCCAGGGTGTAGTCTGCCTTTTCTAGTCTGGTCAGTGCCTAAACTGTTGCCTGACCCTTCAGGGACATTCCCCTGGTGGGCTCTCTTCCCCGCCTGGGCTCCTGGCCCACGTGCCGATATTTATTTTCTGTAGTAAAATCCATTTTTAATGCCGTTACTTTTGAAATAATATAGAGAGAAACAAATGTGATGTGTTTAAGTTGCCCTCTGTGAGTTTTTAATGTGATCTATGGCTGAGGTAGTGATGGAAGGAGCTGTTGGGCTTGGAGAAACTTGGTGTCATAAAGAAAAAGAGCTTGCTGTTTTTTATGGTTCCTGGACTGGGGGGTCTGGAGTAGGGTCGTGGGGGCAGGGTACCCCTAACACCCCCAGGTGCTGTGAGTAGACTGCATAGCTTTTCAGTTTTAGTTTGTGAGGGTTCCAGGATTATTTTACATTGCTCCCCAGCCCTTGATGAGGCCTTTGGAGAAGGGGCTTGGAGGCTGGGGGCTTTGTCCTCCGCCACACACCCATGCGCCACACACCCATGCTTAGATCTTGACCAGGCGGCTTCCGGAACCCCCTGCTGAGCTAAGTGGAGGTGTACTGTGAGGAGATTGGACTTGGATTCTGAAGGAGATTAAGAGATGGGGTCTCTATCCACCTGATTGCTTGTGGCTGTGCTAGAGGCTGGAGGGGCAGACTGTCCCTGGCAGAAGGTGTTTGGGTTGGGGGAGCTGTTCTCAACTGGCAGAACCCCAGAGGAACGTTGCTTGTTCTTGAATCAGCCTAGAGTGCTGACTTTGAATCTCTCTCTCTCTCTCCCCTCTATACCTCTGTTCCCCATTGGATAAAGATTTCCTCTCAGCAAAACTGACCTCCCTCGTTTCCCTCTTCCTCCCTCGGTCCCCACCTCCAGGTCAGCTGCATCTCGTTGGATTTTTTTGTTTTGTTTTGTTTTTTGGGAAGGTTGTAAAATATAGAGCTCTGTGTCTCGTGCCAGCCACCCAAGACCAGGGGGTGCCATGCCTGTGTACCAGATGCCCAGGCCCTTCTGGTCTGGCTGGATGAGGTCAAGCAGATGCACTATAATGGGACGGAGCCCAGCTCTGTCTCTGGGTCCCCATGATCTATTGGGACTGAGCAGGGAGGAGGAAGCTAGGAAGGGGTGGAGCTGAGGACTGGGGGTGGGGGGATGGCAAGAGTAACATTGTTGCTAATGCCAGCAGATGGGAGGTGGGGGAGAATGGGGGCATAGGGAAGAGAGAGACCCAGTCACATGCAGGTGTGGAGAGGGAACGATGGAGACTGAAACAAGTGATGAGAGAAAGAGAAAGAAAACAGGTAAGAGCCAGGATTACAGCCCTTGGAGGTACAGGCCTAGGGACCAAGAAGGCCTGAGAACATACCACTCCCCACCTCATGGCCAGAAATGAGGCAGTACTAAGGTCCTCTCACCCAAGATGAAATGCTGGGGTTGTTTTTGGAGGAGAGACTAGCAGATGTCTGGGAAAAGGGAGGAAGACAAGTTGGGGAGAGAGGGGGAGAATCCCACAGGAGGAGGGAGAATGGGGGTCTGGTATTCCAGAGGTCTTGACAAATGCTCCTGGCTCTAAGGCAGCATCTCCCCTCTGCCTTCCCCAAATGTCTGGGAACAGAGCTGAGCTCTTCTTGGGACCTAGGGGCGGGGCCTGAGGCAGGTACAGCACCCCACAGGTGGTTGGGTGCTCTGTGCCAAGAGGCACCCAGGTTATAAAAGCAGGGAACATTAGGGTCCTAGAGACAGAAGGGGCATCATCCAGTTGGCTCTCCCCCTCCTTGTTTGAAAAGCTGAAGCCAAGTCTAGAGAGAAGACCCACTTGCCCTGGGTCACAGATACCCTTGGCAAGGCCAGGCTGGAACCTAGGCTCCTTGCACTCCACTTCACTGTAGTTAGAGAATTGGAACAGCTGCAGGGGGCCTCCTGGGTGCAGAGAGGGGGCCAGAGCCTGGGGAGAGGAGCAGGCAGGCACCCATGTGGCCAGAGTCCCCCCAGGGAGGGGGAGGTGCCACTGCTGGAAGAGAGGGAGGGAGAAGAAAGAGGAGGGGAAACAGTGAGTCAGGCTTCCAAGAGCTGAGGATGAGAGAGCCAGAGCTGGGAGGGAGAGGGCAGGGAGGGCTGTTCAGAAGCGGGGAGAGAGAGGGGGCCCAGCCAGGGGCAAGGAGAGCTGAGAGGGAGGAAGCCAGCCCCTGACCCTGGCCCTGGCCCTGGCCCAGCCATAGATAGGTAGGGCTGTGCAGAGGGTGCAGCCCAGGTGGACTTTGCCCATGGCAGGTCAGGAAGGAGCCAGATTCTGCCCCTATAGCATCCCTTTCTTTCCTCATTCCCTCATTCCTCATTTATGACACCACTCCAGGGTCTCGGGAAGGATGTCCGTGTCCTCCCGTGTCCTCTTCTTGGGCCTCAGTTTGCCCATGCATTGCAGTATTTGGACTGCGAGCTATTGGGGAAGGGGTTGAGGAGAACACATCAGCCTAAGATAGTGTTGAGGGATGCTAGCTTTGTGCTGGGGCTACTGTCAGAGCCTACCACCAGTACAAGGTAGGGTGCAGGTCTCTGGGGTATGGCCCCCTGTTGAGCCCTCAGAGTTGATGTTGCAACCATGGCTGGCTGACGGAGGAGGGGGGCAGTGGGCAGTGAGCACTGGGATGCTCTGTGTATGGGGGAGGTGTGGCCTGTAGTGGTAGGTGGGCTCTGTGGGGCTTCTCAGGATGGCTAGTGCCTAGACAGGGCCAGGGTCCCCACATACCTAGACCCACCCTTCACTGTTGAGGGGGAGACACTGGTATCATCCCCTATGTCCCTGTGGCTGAGAGGTAGGAACGTCCCAGTGGAGCTGGCAAGAACTGCCTGTATAGCCCCTTATGCCTGGAACTGGGACCAGAGCAAAAGGGGTCCCCAGGGACTGCCTGGAAAGGAAGAGGGAAGGAGCCCTCAGCAACCCAGCTGACAGGAAGCCCAGGCTCCCAGCCCCTCCTTCCCTCAAGGCCTGACCTCTCCCGCCCCTCCCTCCTGGATCCTCATATCTCTTACATAGGCTGAGGATGGGGAAGGTGGATCTGAGGATCATCTCCTACAGGGCCAGGCTTTGGGAGAAATAGTGAAGTAAGACCCCTGTGCCCCACCCCCCATGTACAAACTCAGCTGCAATGAGGCCCTGTTTTCTTTCCTCTTTCTGCTTTGGGGTCCTTGGCCTGGGAGCCCAGGGGAGGGGCTGCTTCTGCAGCTGGCTGGCCCCGAACTCCCAGTTCAGCCCAGCTGCTACTGAAACTTCCAGAAGCTGTAGCTCTGCACCCTCTCCCCACCCTCTGAGCCAGGAGAGGCCTTGCTGACCTGGAGGAGGGTGCCTTAGGGAACGAGTGGGCACCCTTGGAAGGACTAACACAGACAGCCAGACAGATGGGTGGTAGAACAGATGGACAGAGACACCCACACACAGACAGACGGAGAGAGACGGACAGATGGACCGGGACAGGGAGAGACAGACAGACAGAGGTGCTGGCAGAGAAAGGAGAAGTCAAAAATGGAAGGGCTGAGGAGAGAGAGACAGAGAGGCAGAGACTCAGAGACAAGAAAAGAGACTGAGATGGGAGAAGGAGAGAGATGGGGAGAGACTGAGACACAGGAAAAGATAAAGAAAGGGGGAAACCCAGACAGACAGACAGAGAGGGAGGGAGGAGAAAGGAGAGACTTGGGGCTACAAACCACAAACGGGGATTTGATGAGAATCTGGAAGGTGTTTTCTCCCTCTTCCCTCCCCAAACCCCCAGGCCAGCCAAGTCTCCATTCCTTCCACCCCCAGCTCAGTTTCCAGCTGCTAAAGAGGTCAGGGAGAGAAAGGAAAGAGAGAGAGAGAGAAGCCTCCTACAGCCCATTGCTCCCTGCTCTTCTTTTTGTGGGGGGAGGTGTTTGCTGACCCCTGCAAGCACAGGTCTCTCTTGTCTCTCAGAAAATATCCCCTGACACTCTCTACCCACCAGAGGGATGTCTCCTTGTATGAATGCGCCCTCCATACTCACACCTATCTACATAAGCCCTGCCTCACACACGTTTTCACATACACATACAATTTTGTGATGTGTAGATCTCCACCTTCACGCTTGTTCTGTCTCTTGCAAATATAACTGGTGGACACATACCTGTTCTTCCTTCTCCATACAGGCTGTGACCCACAAGCCCAGTCATAGGTCTCAGGACATCTTGTAACACATACACACAGAGTCACATCTTCACACAGGCACCCAGTTGGCAGGATGGGGAAGCAAGGGGCCCCCTCAGTCAGCAGGAGCCTGTCTGGGAAGGGACAGGGTCTGGCCTGGACACAGAAATGGCCTGGTGGGTTGGGTAGCGGGAACGAGGGAAGGTGAGGGTGAATGTATGTGTATATATACAAACATGTGCTCACGTCGTGTGGGATTAAGGGATGGCCAGTGTCTCATAGGATGTGTGAGAGCGCATGTGAGATGGGGTATGGGTGTGACAGGGAGCTCCAAGGTATGGAGCATGTGGGTGTGGGTGTGAGAGCTACTTGTCAGGTGTGTGTGTGTATGTATGCATGTTTCCATGATGGGTGTGTGACTGTACAGGGTTTTGCAGAACCGGGCGTGTGATGGGGCATACACAGATGAAGGTCTGGGCATAGGAGGGACTGCCTGCTTGCGGGAAGGTGAGTGGGTGTTTGTACATAAAGGTGGGGAATGTGCATATATGAGGGGGTAGCTGCAGGTGTGAGGCTGTGAGCCTGTTGCCTGGGTCAGAGCAGTGTTTTCCCAGGCCTGGATGCTACCTGAATAGGAACACAAGAACACACGGGATAGGCCCCAGGGCTCACAGTAGGGCACTGACCCACATGGACACACAAGGACACACATACCCGCCCCTGTCCTCCCTCTTCCTGGCGTCAGTGGTTTTCTGAGGGCCTCCATGAGGACTGTTTGCTGGGAAGTTCCCCCAGCCCCAGCCTGTGCCTCTTCAAACACAGTGATGCCCTCCAGGCAGCTTTGGGGAGGATCCTGCCTCGACCATCTGAAGGCAGATGGGCGGGCTGGGATCCACAAGGCCCCCCAGGGAGTGAGGAGGCGGCTCTGCTCCTTGGGCTTGGGCACAGGCTGAGACAGATGGACTGCCTGTCTCAGCACCTCTGTGCAGGCACCCCATAGCATGGGGGTTCTAGTGGGCAGCAAAGGCAGCGCTATGGCCTTTATCTCCCCAGAGGGGCACCCACTCTCCCCCTCTAGCTGCATCACCCCTCTGGGCTTAGGGACCCAACTACAGCTCCCAATACCTCCTAAATATACAACTGCCCCATATACACACTCACAGCTCCAGCACCTCTAAACACAACTGCTCCACCTACAAACACTCAGCCCACACACTTCCACAAACACACAACCACTCTACATACAAACACCTCCCTAGCATCCAACTGCCTCACATACACACACAGCCTCAACACACCCCCAAACACAACCACCACATGCCTACTCCCATAGCTGCAACACCACCCCAAACACTGAGATCCCAGTTATGGCCGTGATCCCTTCCCACACGCAGGCTGCAGCACAGCTGACAACAAGAACCCATTCTCCCCTTCCCAGATGCAGAGGAGCTGCAGACCTCTGACACCTCCCTGAACCCATGCACAGACCCAGTTAGAGTCCCAATAATCTTTCCAGACACACTGCCCCAGCTCCTCCCCAAAACCCTGACATTGCATTTCCTCAACAACATAGCACCTTCCAAAGATGTTTATAGCCCTAGTATGTAACCAGAACCCAGATTTTTATGACCCCCAATACAGCCTTAAACACCCCAACACAAACACACACGCACAGCTTCTACCTCACCCTCAGCATATCAACTTCTTCTCCAACCCCAACACCTCACCAGATACACTCAGGACACAGCTGCAGCCTCATTCACTCAGAGCTCCAACATCTCCCCAGACACACAAACTCTGCCTGCAGTCCCAACATTTCCCAGCTGCAGCCCAGGACTCCCCAAACACACCCATACCACCCCCTACACCCTTCCAAACACACAGCCTCCCCCAGCAACACACATACACTTACTGCTTCAACACTCACTCAAGCAAGAACACCCACTGTAGCCACAACATGTACCGCAGACACACAGACTTAGCTTCAGTTCTAGCATGAACAGATCACAGGCCTGCAGCTCCTTCCTAATACCTCCTCAAGCTTGTGGGTGCCACATGCACGTTCCCCCTGGATCCCAGCAGGCATCCCCCTCTACAGGCAACTGCCAGATAATGTCCCGACAACTCCCCAGCAGAGTCCCAGCTCCTATTCCCTCAGCTGTCTAAGGGCCCAGGGGTGCTCCACACCTCTTCAAACACTGATGCCACGCTTATACATAAGCATGTACAGCCTCCACTGTACACATTCACAACCCTGCACCCATTTACCCCTTAGAGCTCTGCTCTGCCAGGACACCCTGTCACATACCCCACCTCAATTCTTCTGCAGCCCTTACTCCCACCATTCACACATTCCAGCACACCCTCCCCCATCCCAACTTGTTCCCCCAGACAGTCTCAGCCTTTCACACACATTGCTCACTCTTGTGTGCGTGTGTGCTTGTTCTCTCTTTCTGCTGCCCAGACCTCCCCCACTTCCCAGAGCCTTCTCTGCCTGGGGAGGCATCTCCACTCCCTCACTGCCCCAGGCCTTTCATTCCTGGACAGTGAGGCTGGACATCTGGTTCAAAGCTGCCACACCCAGGACCCTGTGCTCTGGGCACCCTGGCCTGGGCTTAAGGGTTTGGATCCCTTATGGGGGTAGGGTAGAGCCCCTTGGCACCTGGTCACCCTGGTTTCTCATCCAGGAACTCTGAGTACCCAGCCCTGCCCTGGCTCTGGCACGTATATGGGAGGTGGGGGAGCAGGGGGAGTTACTCCTAACCTGTACTTTTTCAAGTGCTTGCCACATCACTCCCCCCACCCCTTAGCTCACCTGAGAGGGATGCGGGGCCCCAGGCTTCAGGGAAAAAGATGAGGAAGGTGCTGGGTTGACACACTCCCCCCACCCCCCAATCCAAGCTGCGGGCTTGGTCTCCCTGGGAGTCAGTTCCGACAGTGAAGGTTACTTTACTAGATGCATGATTTTAAACGGAATCTCCACCATCTGTTCCACCCCCTAATTACAGATGCACAGAATCCGCCTCAGAGGGCAGCATGAGGGGAGTGATTTAGAGGCTGAGCTGCTTCTGCCTGCATTAGGGATGGGGAGATGGAGGTGTTCTGGGTATTGCTCGCAGCCCCCCAATCTCATCTCTTTCCTAGAGGTCTCTTCTGCCTCTTCTCTTACTGGGGGAAAGCTTACAGATGGGCTCTCTGGATCCCCAAGATCTGAAAGAGGACACAACTGCAGTGCTGTGGGGAGGGTCCCCAAGATATAGCCTGTGTCCCAGTCCAGCAAGTCCTGGGATTCAGGCTCCATTAGGGCCTTAAAAAATTCAGTGGATCGATCTCCTGCCTGCCTCTTGTGCCCTGGGGAACCACAGGCAATGGTTTGGCCCAGCTGTCTGCCCACCCTGGAGGTAGCAGGGATTGGTGAACAAGGGAAGGGGTTAGAGCAGAGTGGGGCAGCTAGGGTCTGGCAGCAGAAGACATGGGTGGGCATGCCAAGACCCACCAGGGTGTTTGCACATATGTGCCCATCCACCTTGGCACAGCTGGCATGCCTGTCCCAGTAGGAGCTATGGACTGTAGACTGGGTCAGTACCAATGCCCTGAGGATTCTGAGGGACACAGGGCTATACCATGAGGGTGGGTCCATCTTTGCCCATGGGTCCTGAACTTCAGCCTGCTGTGTGGTGCGGTAGGCATACTGTGGTAGACTCTAGAGCATTCCCTTCTGGGAGAGAGGGAAAGAGGTTGGGCTGGAGGAATTTTAAAGATTGCTGCAGGCAGGAGGGTCTCTGGAACCCTGTGGAGCGGGCAGTCATGCAGAAGTAATCCTATCGCTGCCTGCCTGGGGGAGGGGGAGGGGAAGGATGGAGCAACTGCCCCTTTACCACCTCAGCCTCTGCCCCAGCCACCCCTGGAAGGAATCAGGGACCCCAGGGGCCTTCCCTGAGGAGGCACGTTGTCTTCTCTGGTCCACCGGGGCATGTATGTGCCCCCTGGAGAGGCATCACCGCAGCTGTTGCTCAGCTGGGAGCTCTGGTTTTATAAATAATGCAGTGCAGAGGTCGGGCCAAATCTGCCCCTGGTCACCTTGGATCACCCAGTGTGGCGCCTCCAGCTGGCCATCCTTTGGCAGAGCCCTTCTCCCTTCCAGCCACCTTCTCTTCTTCGGCTGTGTGAGCTTGGGCCAGAGGCCCAGCTTCTCTGGGCTGGGCCTGGGGCAAAGGAGTGTGGAAGAACCCAGAAACCCCTATCATTTTGTCCTACCTACCCTCCAGCCCTCACAGGTTAACCAACACCCAGCTTAGCCAGTTCAGGCTGGAGAGAGACCGCCTGTCTTTTCTGGCCCCTCCATTTTGCAGATGGAGTAACCAAGTCCAGAGTGTGAGAGGATGGCCAAGGCCAGCCAGCTGAGGAGCCCCCTCCTTCCTGCCCCATTCTGCTGTCACTCAGGCTCTTCTCAGCCTCAGCTCAGCTAAGAGCAGGGCCTGGGGGGGGGAGGACGGGGGATGTTTGGGAAAGTGGTTGCGGCTGAGAGGTTGCCATGGCGATGCTGCAGGATGCCGAGCTGAAGTGGGGGTCCCACAGGGTCTCTGGGGCCCCCAGCTCCACACCCCTGTGGTCTTCTCCACCCCATCTCCTATCCCCCACCCAGATGCCTGTCAGGAGGCTCCAGTGACAGGCTGGGTGGGTGACAGGTGGTGCAGGTGATCTGCTGGGTGGGTGACGAGCTGGGTGGGTGACAGGTGGTGCGGGTGCGAGGCGGGCAGGTGACAAGCTGGGTGGTGATGGGCTCTGGGGATGACAGGCAGGGGGTGTGGTTGGCGAGGATGCCGTCTCCTGGCTGGTGGCCTGTTGCAGCCCTTACCTCACTCGTGTGCACACACATAGACTCTGGGCTCAGAGCTTGGGGCTAAGATACTAATGAGGCTTATTAGGCGTGGAGGGGCAGGTGCCCAGGCACACTAATGAGAGGCCTTTAACGAATAGGGGAAACAGCTGGGGGGCTTCGAAGAATTTGGCTGGCCCTCCTGGGCTGAGACCCTGGGGGTCCTGACCCGGCTCAAGGATGAAGCTGGCCTCATCCTCTAACCACATTGAGGACCCCCTCCTCCCGTCCCCTACCACTGTATTTATGTTAATACCAACCACAATTATGATAGCTACCATTGTTCCAACACTTATGTGTCAGGCTCCGTGCCAAGCCCTTTGCTTGTATTTTCTCATTTCAGCTCAACAGTCCTAGGAGGGAGGCAGTATTACCCCATTTTACAGATGAGAAATCTGAGCTTGAGCAAAAGCACAGGAGGGATGTCACATAACAAGTTATTGGTGCAACTAGAATTTTAATCCATGTCTTTCAGTCCCCAGAGCTTGTGCTCTTAATCGCTCCCCCAGTAAAACTCAGGTCTTGGTGCAGACCCAGACCCTGTCTTAGGACCTCAGTTTCATTCTTCTGGAAGGTGGGTGTGTGGTGGAGAGATAGTAAGCTCTTCAGCTCTGATTTGGGTGGCTTCAGGAACTCACCCCATCTGGCATGGATTCTAGGTGGCATCCTTGCACTGGAGAGAGAGCAGTGCTTAGTGCTAAGGTGGGGGATACCTGGGATATCTGAACCCCTTCTGCATTGAGCAGTAGAGAGTCTGAGGCTTGGAGAGGTGCAGCAACCACCCAAGGTCACATACACTGTGTGTGTAGCGCCTCATGGGATCCTAGGTCTCCTAGCCTGTTGGAAGGGTGGGGCTGGGTGTGGTGCCAGGGCTGGGAAGCCACCTCCTCTTGGACCCCACCCACCAGCCTAGTTTCTTCCCTGGAAGTTGTGTGCCCCCAGCTCCTGGAAGGCTGCAGGGGTCTGTCAGCTGACTCCTTAGGGCCATGCCCCCTCCCTTTCCATCTGGGCACCTAATGTCAGTTGAGCCCCTCCCTTTGGAACCCGCTGGGGTGGAAACTCCCTGGCAACGGCTGATGGATGGGTTAGGGCCTTGACATTGGCCTGGGGCCACAGCATGGCCCTGGAGGAACCAGACTGAGGCTGGGGGTGCTTGGAGGGGAATTTAAGGGAAAAGAATTAGGCTCATAAATCTTAGAGCAATTCTACTCCTTACCCTTAATCTCTTACCAAACCTGCTCTCCAACTACTCATCCGAGATGCTGGGGTTTGAAGGAGCCCCTCAGCCCATTACCTACACCCTCCAACTGATGCCCACCCCCTCCTGATATTGTACCCTTCCATGGGAAAGGAAGAGTCACAACCAGTGTTGTTGGGCAGGATTAGGACAGTATTCCAGACTATTGGATTTGCTTCTTGATTCATTGTGGTAGGTAGGGCAGAGGGCTTTACTGCCTCTGTTTCCCCAACTTTGGCTTTGAAATCCTGGTGCCTCTCACTCAGGAAGGAGAGCTAAGACTGAGAGATTTGACAGATGAAGAACACATTGCCTTGACTTCAGAGCCCCCGTCTGGGAGGAAATGCACAGCCCTGGCCTTGGAAGCTCTCAGACCCAGACGTGAGGTCTAGAACCCAGGTTGGGTATGTGCTGAGGTTTGGGCAGTGGGCTGGGGAGATGATTACTTAGAGGCCCAGGAAAGGCCTCTAAGGGCCCGGTGGCTGGCCTGGGAAGTCTTTCTCAAGCAAAGGTTGGGGCTTGGACAAGGCCAGAGGAAGGGTGGTGGTTTGCCTGTGGGGCCAGGAAGCCATGTTTAGTTGGAAGGTAGGGGCCTGGAAGGGTCTGGCTTTCCCACAGGCCCAAGCAACAGTAAGCCAAAGTTCTGGGGCCCTCCAGGCTCTCCAGGGAATCCATTGCTGCCTGGCCCCAGGGACCCAGGCATCCTGGTGGGTGAGGGCGGGTCTCCAGCAGGCGCCCTGCCAAACCCCATAGCCTGCTCACCAGGAATCTTGTTGCTGAGAGATGGAAAATCCCGGCTGGGCCTGCAGCTCATCCCTCCCCTCCGGGAGGAGGAGGGGCCCAAAGAGTCCTTCCTGCACCCCCCCTCATCTGGGGCAGGGCCCTCTTCAGCAGTGGGGGAGCTGGGGGGGCCCAGGAAAGGCCTCTAAGGCCCGGTCACATGTCCTGGAGCCCTGCCCAGCCCACAGTGGGCACTGGGGCACTCTGGAGGCAGAATGAGCCTGGTGCAACAGAGGAGGGATGGGGGTGGGGTGCTGAGGCCAGAAAGGGGCCTGGGTGGGGGCCGGTGCCTGGCCCTGGCCCCACTGGCTCCCCCAGGGCGGAGGGTGAAGAGTTGGTTCTCTCCTTGGACAGGAAGACGAATGATCCCATTATGGGAGCGTGATTTTATTCCACGTGTCACAGAGTCTGAGATTAACTTGCTCACCAGTCTGTGACAAACCCCTCACACCCAACCACATATGCACGCGAACAGGCACAGAGACACTCACATATCCTTGGTCTCACACAGACATCACACAGATAAGCATTTCCATACTACAGTACGTGGCATATTCCCACACACATAGACACAAGCACACAGTCACACTTAGATATACTGAAGTCTAAATCCACAGCCTCAAAAGCACAATGTGTCCGTGCTCACATTGAGACCTCATAGACTCACAGAGGCAAGCAAGTGTTCTGGGGGAAGAGGGTACAGGTAACCCCTACTTAAACACATGCAGAGTCAGGGGCAGAGTCAGCACCCCAAAGACACACTTAGACACTCACAAAACCAGACACAGTCGTGCAGACTGGCATAGATCAACACCACACACACAACACTGAGACAAAGGCCCAGATACATACAGAGACCAAGACAGGCACAGACACACAGCTGGCGGTGCTCACACAGCACAAGGGTGCATACTCGGACTCAGATAAAGTCAAATAAATGCCCAGAGGTTTTGCTGTGGACAGATGTAGAGGCGCATGCACATCTGGGCCTCCTCCTCAACCTTCCTGCCTAGGGTCATGATCATCTGGCGCCTGTGGCTTCAGGAAGGCCTCTGAGGAATCTTCTGTCAGAGCCCCCACCCTGGGCCCGGGGCCAGCCCCCCACCTCTGGCACTGGGCCTGTGGCTGAGGCCACAGCAGCCACACCCTCAGCAGAACCCTGACACCTCTTATCTACCTTCCCCATTGGTAACACCATCTCCTGCACATGCTCACAACGGCACCCCCACACTCTCACTCACCCCTCCCTCACGTGACCCCGTCTTTCTCAGCCACTCCCCCCAGCAGACTAGTACAACCTCTGTCACATTTATGGCATCTTGTGTGCACGCACATACACAGCCTTCCTCACTTACTTAAACATACCCACAGCCTTCATGGCATGCATGCACGGACACAGCACACACATGTGTTTGCATACTTCCTTGCCTTCTCACGCAGGCTACTTCCCAAATGCAGCACACAGCACACACATACACTCCCTTATGTGGGTCCTCACCTTTTCCCCCCTCACATGTGCACACACACGCATTCAGAGCCTCCCTCACACCATCATTTTCCTTCCTCTGTCTCTCACAAACACTCCCTCTGCCAAGAGTGTGGCTCTGCTGCAGATTAGCCTTGATGGTATTTGTCACTGCTCTTTACTGTGTCCTTGGCCTTTCTAGCCTCAGTCTTTCCCCGTCTGTCTCCCTGTGGCCCTGTATACTGTGGCCTTGTATTCTTTTGTCATTTCTGTTTAGTCAACACGTATATATGGAGCATTCATTCATTCAACAAATATTGATTGAACATTGATTATGGGTTAAGCCCTGGGGATACTGTGGTGACCAAGATAGACACAGGCCCTTCCCTCACCGAGCTCTCAGTTTTGAGACCAGCCTATTTGTTTGTTTGTCACCTGTCTCTTCAAACTAAATTTAAGGTAAACCCTTGATCTTGGATGTTGAGGACTGTGTAGAAATTCATAAGAGGAAGAATGTGGGAAGGGTATTCCAAGTAGTGGGAATAGCATATGCGGAACCTGGCAGTGAATTGAGTATGATATGCTGGGAAGATGGAATGTCATTGCCAGACCAGGGGAGATGCTGCGAAGAGGGCAAAAAGCAGATATCACAGTCATTAGATGCCATGTTCAGGGCTTGAGTTTTGTCCAGTGGGCCATAAGGAGTCATAGGAAGTTTGTAGTGACAGGCCAGTGCAGGGAGAAACCTGGGGGGTGGAGGGGCAAGTTGAAATGCTTGTATAGTACTGGTGGGTTGGTGGTCTAACCTTGAAGAGGTTGAGTGGGATGGAGAGGCAATTCATTTAGGGGCAAGGATCAGTGGGGTTCTTCCAGAGCTCCACTCAGGCCTCAGGAAAATCACACAGCCTCTGTGAATGAGGTCTGTCATGTGACAAAGGGACTGTGCTGGTGCTGGGCTTGTTGTCAGTCCCCAGTCGGAAGTGGGGGTCTCAGGTGAGGATATGCAGTGAGCCCCAGCTGAAGGCTGGGTGCTGCGCGAGGTGCTGGGGCCCAGAGGCCGGTAGTCTGTAGCTTTGCCTTGCTCACCTGATAGACACATCCCACCTGCAGCAGAGAGGGCCAGGGTGAGAGTGGAGCTAAAGCATCCTGGGAGCTTAAAGGAGGGTGAGGCAGCACTTTTCAGGGCCCCGAATGGCTCACGGAGGAGCTGGTATTGAGCCAGCTGGGAGAATTTGGGCAGGCAGAGGATGGTGAAGGAGCTTCAGGTAGAGCAGACTAGGTAAACAGCATCCCAAGGGCAGGAACTGAGAGTTTGGGTGAGGAGTCTCTGGGGAGACTTGTGGGATGGGAATGTAAAGGCGAGGCCCTGGTTGCTGGCTGCAGGAGGTCAGTATGGGGCTGAGCTGCCTTTTAAAAGTCCAGTGTTATAGTGGTGACATGGAACATGGCCATTAACAATTCAGCTTCAGATTCTGATATTAAGTCACTGTGTGACCACAAACAAATGCCTTCTCCTTGGCCTCAGTTTCCTCATTTGTGCAATAAGCTAATTAGTCTTATAAGAGGGAGTTCTGGCATCATGTCCTAGGGGTTGGTCAAGCTATCTGGGTTGGGAATCTTCTGGCTTGGGATTCTGGGCCTTAGCACTTGGTTTTCTTACAGAACATACTAAGCAAAAGAAAGGGACAAAGTGAAAGGTCCACAGAGATGGATTTTGAGCACCCAGAATGAGGGGTCAGGAGTTTACCACAGTAGAGAAGGGTCTTGTCAGGATCGGACTCACAGTCCCAAAGAGGATCCAGAAGAGAGCCCAAGGTCCCTTCTCCCTCCTCCCCTGCCCTGTGTGGCAGTAGATGTGAACCAAATGCACAGAAGGGCACAGTGCCCCATCGCTGGCCTAGAGAGTGTCAGAACCCTTCTTGCCCACTGACTACATAGCAAGGCTTGGGGCCCCCTGGGGGTAAGGAGTCAAGAGGCCAATTTTGGGGTGGCAGTGTCCATGGGCAGCTGGGTTCTGCCATTGATACTTGGGGTTGCTGGGAGTTGTGGTACATATAAGGCAGCTTCTGGTGACACCCCCCAACTGCCCTGGATCCTGGCTGCAAGGGGCCCTTTAAGCATCTCACCTGTGAGAGGTGGGGCTGGTAGAGAATTAATTTCCTGAGCTATTTTAATTTTGCTGTATTTAATTTGCTGTTTATTTTAATTAATTAACGATGGGTAATCACCTACTGTAACTTGCTGCCGCTGGCACCTCTTCCTTTTCAGAAGAGTGGAAGGCCAGACCAAGTGATTGCTGGGTTTGCCCTGGGGGAGCGGGAGAACTTTGGGGGCCTGTCCCCCTCCTCTTTCCAACCTTCCCCCTCTCCTCTCACCTGAGGTTCTTTATGTCCCTCTCTCTCCCCCACCATGTCTACTTCAAGGCCTCAGATAAAGTAACTGTGGCATGAGGGGCTTGGTCTGCTTCCTTGCCTATCCTCCAGTAAATGGTATTTTAGTGTCATAGGGCAGAGGTCGAAGGGACAGGGAACTTGCCCTAGATGGGGCTTGTGGACCTCGTTGGGGAAAATTTTGAAGTTGGGGGGTCAATTTTTAAGAGCAGCCCCCACATCCTCATCCATGTGGTCAGGACACACATGGGCATGATTTTAGTTATTAGTTAATCCGTAGGACTCCAAGGGGGTTTAGATTATCACACTGGCTAGATGAGGAAGCTGAGGCTCAGAGAGGCTAAGTGATTTACACGAGTTCACACAGCAACCAAAAGTAGCAGGGCCTGAATTCTGGCCATAATTTGTCTAGTTGGTGGGAGAGGAGGGGAAGTGGCTTGGGGATTAGGGTGGGGGGATTAGGTCAGAAGACTGATTAGGCCGGGAAATGGGGTCCTCTGGCTCTGGAGGATGTGGGGAGAGAAGGAGCAGGTCCCTGCCACAAGGGGCTTTCTGAAGGTGTGAGGTCTGTGCTACTTCTTTCCATTTCCTTGTGTGTCTTTAGTTATCTATTTGGAATTGAGATTTGCTTTGTCACTGACTCTGTACCCTACCATGAGGACCCTGCCATGGCTAGGTGGAGTTCTACTTTCACTTACTTAATGAACTTTTATTTATTTACCATGTCTCAGACATTCTTCCAAGTTTATAAATAGATACTCACTTAATCATCCTCGCAGCCTTATTATTATTGTCCTTATTTTACATGTGAGAAAACTGAGGCTTCGAAAGGTTAACTGACTTGCTCAAGGTCACACAGCCAGTTCCTGATGGAGCCAGCCTTTGAACTTGGTAGACTGGGACCCAGAGTTCTTGTTCTGAACCATCATGCTATCCTGCCTGGTTTGTGCCCTAGGTGGGAGATGGGAACCCTGAATTCCTAGGAGAGAAGGCATCTTTGGGGAGCCCTAGGGGAGATCCTAGGGGATACCTAGGCCTGCCTTTGCTAACCCTAAGTCTAATAGAGCAGGAAAGCCCATAAATCAAGACCTGTTATTGGGGAAAATAGGCAGAGTATCAGGGTGTGCCTGGCTAGGAGGGTGCAGATCAGTGGTTAGGAAGCCTCTGTGGGACAAGGCCCCTGCCACTATGGTGTTGGCCACCAGTGGGGGACATGGGAGGGGTTGGCCCTAGAAAGCTTGTTGTCTTAACTAACTGGAAAAACAAGGCAGATATGTGCGAACAGCTCTCAACAGTTGTATAAGACAATAGGAGAAAAACATCACAAAAACATGATGTAATTCAAAGAATTTAGGCTTTGAATCCTATGTATCCTTAGTTACTTGAACTCCTCTCTGAGCCTCAGTTTCCTCACCTGTCAAGAGAAAATATTAATGGCATGGATGCTACCAGGTTTGGTGATGCTCAAATGAGACAAAACATGAAGGGTTTGATCCCTGGAGCAGGGGCTAGTGGGGATCCATTCTGTCTAGATGCTAACACCTAACCCCTGGAGAGAGAAAGGATCCCAACATCCCTGGGGTTGGTGTTAGAGCAGATTAGAATGGGATAGTGAGGATGGAAAGGGCACCAAGAGGCTCATCACTGGAGTCAGACCGCTGGGGTTCAAATCCCAGCCAGCCATAGCCACAGAGAGTTTCTTTCTCTCGCTGGACCTTGATTTCCTTGTCTGTAAAATGAGTCTAATAGTAGTCCTCCTCCCCCTCCATGAGGTGTTATGAGGATTAAATTAGCTAATTAACTTATTCAGCAATGAATATCAAGCACCTGCTGGGTGTCAGACATGTTTCCAGTCACTGCGGATAATAAAGGGTCAATATATGTTAGCAGTCTTATAAGCATCATAATCTGGAAAGAGGGGGAACTGATCAGGAAGGAGGAATAAAGGAGGCTGAGGCTTTTAGAATGGAGAACAGCAACATGATGAAATGCTATAGGAATAATAATGGACTGATACTGAGTGTTTACTATGTGCCAGGCACATTCACTCATGAGGCAGTGCTCACATTATCTCCATTTCAAAGTTAGGAAATGGGTTCAGAGAGGTATAGTGACATGCCCAAAGAAACAGCTAGTAGAGGATGGAGCCGCAGTTTGAGAGACTTAGAGCCATGCTCTTAATCACAAAGCTTTAAACGTGATTAGGAGATGGGGTGGGGGTGAGGGCGTTGATCCTGCAGAGGAAGGAGAAGGAGACCTGGCCAGAGGGAGTAGAAAGGAAGGGACCAAGGTGGACAAGGCCTTCAAATTCAGAAAACAATTAGAGCATGGACTAAGTCAGCGTATGCTCCCCAAGTGGATTTTTCTAGCAATAAACAAGGCCTGAGCTCAGGGAAGGGAGCAAGTAAAGTCTGGAGGGAGACCCAGAAGAGGTGGGTCTTGAGAAATGGGTGAATTGAAAGAGATAGAGAGCCAGAACATTCCAAGCAAGGCATAGGACCTCAGTAAAGGGCCCTGAGGTAAGAATGAACATTAAGGCTTGGGGCTGAGAAGTGGGAGGAAATGGCTGAGTGAGGTGGAATAAGGGTTGGAATGACTGGTGGCCTCAGGGGCATAGGGAGGGTGAAGATTCGAGAGGCTTAGCTAATGTAGAAATAGAAACAACCCCCCATCTGGACAGGAAATAGAGCATAGTGATCAGGAGGGCAGGCTCAGGAGTCAAACCCTAGCTGGGCTACTTCCCTCTGTGAGATCAGGACAAGTCACTTAACATCTCATTTCAAAATGAGGGTCATCAAAGTACCCCTCTCCTCAGTTGAGGTGCTCTGTGAACACGGATTAACATTCAGGCACTTTTCTAGGACACACTGCAGTGAACAAAATCGACAAAAATCTTCCCTCAAGGAGCTTACATCTAGAGGGTAGAACAGAGAAGACAAAAACAAGTAAAATACGTGGTTTGTTAGACAATGATCAGTGCCAAGGAGGAAAAATGAATCAAGGAAGGGGCATACGGAGTGGAGTGCCCAAGTTCTAGGGTTATTGCAATTTTAAATAAACTTACAAATGGAGGTTATCGTTAGTATAGTTTGTATGGCAGGTTTTAGTAGAAAAAGCACTTTCCAGTTTATAAGGCAATTTATCCCTCATGAAAATTATGTGACATATAGGCATTGCTATCCATTTTATAGATGAAAACATTGCAGCTCAAAGAGGACCATCTGAGTGATCCAGGAGTCATGACTTTGAGGACAGTGCTAAACTGGCTGGCTCCTAGTGATTCCTTATGATGGGAGGGGGCAGAGTGCTGTTCTTCAAAATCTAGAGAACAGGAGGGAGAGGTGAACTGGAGAGGACATGGGCAAGTGCTGAGGTCAGTCAGTGTCCAGGTTGGAGCTGAGCTAGAGAGCAGGAGCAGGGCCTGTTTCCTGGAGCCAGAGCTATGGTCAGCATACCCTGGCCTGGCCAGATCAGGGTGAGTTCAGAGGGTGGCAGGACCCAGGGGCAACCCTGAGGGCAGAGCAGGGGCAGCAGGCAAGGCCTGAGACACTGTGTGATTGAGCAAAGGGGCAGAATGTGTCCAGAACTGAGTGTGTGGGTGGTATTGAGACTAAGGGGAGGGAAGAGAGGACAGGAAGAAGTGAGCCCCACTGACCAGATGAGAGGGAACAATGAAGGAGGTTGGCGGGGCCAGTGCTGGCTGTGAAGGCCCTTGAATGTCAGGCTAAAGACCTCAGCCTTGATGTTGTCATCAGCAGTAGGGAGCTATTAAAGGTTTCAGGGCAGAGATGCGGTGTCACAAGAATGGGATTTGAGGAAGATGTAGCTGGCACTAGGTGGAAGAGATTCAGTGGAGGCGACTGGAGGTGGGCAGTCCTCTGGGAGGCTGTCACAGCTGAGCTGGTGAGAAGTGATGAGGTCAGATCAGAGAGACAGCTAGGACTAGTGGAAGGAGAAGGCTTGGGAGAGGATATTCTGGGTTCTAGCCTTGAGTCTGAGGGACCTGGGGCTAGTCCCTTGTCCTCTATGTGCCTTTGTTTCCCCATTTGGATTGAACTAAAAGGCACACCTCCTTTTTTACCATTTGGGTTAAGGAGGCATTTTGAGAAGATGTTGAGGTTTAGGGCTTTCCAGAAAAACAAAAAAGGTTTTGGTGAAAATGAATGGGTTTACAGACCTCCCAAAGCCCATCCATGGAACCAAGCTAGATGATCAATAATAATAAAATAGCAAGTAGCATTAAATGCTTTTTACGGGCCTGGTGCTGGGCAAAGTGATTGGCCTCATGATCTTGTTAAAGTCATACAACAACCTACAAAATAAATACCATTTTTATTTTCTCTTTTACAGATGAGGAAACTGAGGAGGCCTAGAGCAGTGAAGTGACTTGCCCAGTGTCAGACCTGAAATTTAAGCCTGGGCTTATCAGCTCCAGAGGTTGAGGTCTTAACCATAAAGGTTAGCCTAGGATTCTAGGATTGAGAAGGAGAAATGCCAAAGGAGAGGACAGGTGTGGGAGTGTTTTCAAAGAAAGCCTTGGACATGGCAGAGCCAGAGGGAATGGGTGGGAAAGTAGTGGTGCCAGCTCAGCCCTAAAGTGAGGCACATGAGGTGGCTGGAGATAAAGATTTCCCCTAGAGTCCCCTGGGCTGGCTTCTATCTGCTCCATGACCCTCAACTCTAAAACCTGCTGGGAAGGCATAGAGCGTGGGGCTATTCCACCTTTTTTATTTTCTGTTGCACATTGGAAGAACAGAAATTGTCTTGGGCATTACATACACTAACACTAACGAAAGTTGATGCATAAAAGAAAAGGTCCACGCATGCTTTTTGTACTATCCAACACCACAGCTAAGCAAAACAGGCCTCAAATAATCCGTGTTGCACACCCCTACTACTGTTATCATCTTGGCCTGATTTTGTTCTGCCCCCTGTTGTGTAAGGCCTTACCCCTGACTCTTTGACTCAGCCTCCAATGCTTTCTGGAATCTATCCTCCTCTCCCATCACAAGGCCATTGAGAAGGATCCATGGGCCTTGCTCTCTCTAGGGCAGTTCTGAGAGGGAAACACCCTTTCCATCCCAGAGTGGAGTACTCTGGAGCCCATCTGCTGAGAACTGAGTAGAATGAGGAAACTAAATGTCAGGGGACTCATTTTAGGCCCCGGTTTAGATCCTCATCAGTAGCACCATCTAGAACTATGGCAAAAGGTGATCTAGTAAGCCATGAGCTTTGGCTGGAATCTAAATTTATGGTGTGTTGAACTTTTGGTCATCTAGAACAGGGTATTTCTGTAAATAGCTAGATAGTAAAAATTTTAGACTTTGTAGTCCATTCACTGTCATGATTACTCAACTCTGCCATTGTACCTTGAAAGCAGTCATAGACAAGGCATAAACAAATGAGCTGGCAGTCTTCCACTAAATCTTGAATTATAAAAACAGAAAACAAGCCGGATTTGGCCCACGAGCTGTAGTTTGCCATCCCCTGATCTAGAAGCCTACTCCCCCTGAGGGGTATGTATAGATTTTAAACCTTATTAGACAGTGGTCTATATCAACAAGATTGGTATGTCAGGTTGGAACTAGATCTACAGCAGGTTCACTTGGAAAACGATCTGGAGCCACACTCTTATTGGGATCTAGATATTGGTAATTGGTGAACAAGAAATGTACTAGATAGTAGTTTATTTATTTATTTATTTTTATTTTTTGTAGAGACAGAGTCTCACTTTATCGCCGTCGGTAGAGTGCCGTGGCGTCACACAGCTCACAGCAACCTCCAACTCCTGGGCTTAGGCGATTCTCTTGCGTCAGCCTCCCCAGTAGCTGGGACTACAGGTGCCCGCCACAACACCCAGCTATTTTTCTGTTTTGCAGTTCAGCAGAGGCTGGGTTTGAACCCACCACCTTCGGTACATGGGGCCGGCGCCCTACTCAATGAGCCACACACGCCACCCCTAGATAGTACTTTAAAAGCAGCCTAAGCCATAATCTCTGGTTGAGCCTACATTCACAGACAGCTAAGGTAGGGTAGTATGGGGTGGTGAGATTTAGACCCCCACATAAGGCTGTGGTCTGGATATGGGGAAGTGGGTGAACTAAAGCCTCAGAGATACTGATCTAGAGTAGGCAAAGCCTTGGTCCTAAGCCAGAGCACCTTACTATCCAGAACATCCAATAGAAACATAATGGAAGTCAAATAAGTAATTTTAAATTTTCTAGTAGCCACATTAAACAAAGTAAAAAGAAATCAGTGAAATTAATTTTAATAATGCATCTTATCTAACTTAATATCCAAAATATTATTTCAACATGTAATCATGATAAAATTACTAAGGAGATATTTTACATTTTGTCAATTCTGGTACTTTAGAATCTGGTGTATATTTTATACTCACAGCACATCCCAGTGTGGACTAGCCACATTCCCAGTGTGTGGTAGCACACATGGCTAGTGGCTACCCTATTGGACAGCACAGATTTAGAAGCAGGCATTTCTTTGGGACCAGAGTCCAGAGGAGTCATGAGCCAGAATGATCTGGAGTAAATAGGGTTGGACTTGCCAGAGGTTACACCCTTAGCAGCCTGGGTGTAGAATGACTCGGCCCAGGAGAACATCTGGACTGTAGGTGGGGGAATAGGAGGTTGCTTCTCTTGGAGTCCTGATTGGCTGGCCTTAGGTGGAATCTCTGTTGGGACTCTGGGCCTCTCAGGGTATTTGGTGTCACCTCTGAGCACTGGTCCCCAGCTCCTCTCTCCCTCATTGCAATTTCACCCCTGACTCTAGTCTGGTTTGGCCTGACCTGGCAGGTGTGTTGTGGGGGGGCAGGGTGGCAGCTGGACCCTTGAGGGAACAGGAGCTCCACCCCTCCAAGCCAGCTGCTGCAGGCCTTCCTGGACTGACTCTGTGGAAACAGGGGGCCCAGAGACAGAAATAAACTGCCAGGTTTCCGGGGCAGAGTGGGGGGCCTGGCAGCTTCCTTGCTTGGGGGTGGAGGAGGAGCAGGAAGCAGTTCTAGGCCCTGACCCAGGCTGTTCCCCCTATCTCCCCTCACCCCTAATACCTCTACCACCATGGCTTTGAGGCTGGGCTGAGTCTAGAATTTGATGGATTAGTGAACCTTGGGGACCCAGTAGTCTAGGACTGACACTTGGGAGCAGAGGGTTCCTGGACCCAGCTTGGTGTGGATTTTTAGAACCATGTCCTGGGGGCCCCATGAGCTGCACCATGACGGGAACTGAACAGATTCAGAGGGCTGCAGTGGGGCTTTAGACTAGAAGAAGTTGGAAGATTTTTGTTGGACGCCACCTCTGCCACTAACTGGCCAAAGGCAACTTTGGGTAAATCACACTTTGAGCCTCATTTTCCTCCTCTGTAAATAAGGTGCAATGCTTGTTCTGCTTGTTTCATGATGAACACTGTGTGTTCAATGGTTTACTCAGACTCTGGAGCCAGAGGTTTCAGACTTTAGGCTCTACCATTGCATGACCTTTGGCGGGTCACTAACTAACCTTCCTGAACTTCAGTTTCCTCATCAGCAAAAAAAAAAAAAAAAGGGATAATACTACCTTTTTTATAATCTAATGAGTTAATGCATGTTAATAATGTAGGGCAAGTGCTCATTGTGCCATAGAGTAGTCACTAGGCACAAATGGGCTGTCAGTCAAAATGCTTTGTTCAAATAAAAAGGACTCTTTCCCCCGAAAGGGCCTTCTCTGACCCCCTCACTTTATAAATGGGAAAACTGAGACCCCCCCACACGTGTAGACATTTTTTCCCAAGAAGGACACAGGAAGCAAATCCTTTATATGGTACCCATAGCATAAAGCCAGGTAGCTCAACCCCAATGTACAGGTAAGGAAATCGAGGCTGGTGATTGGCCACTGGTGCACAGTGGCGCTATCCAGTTAGGCCTGAGTCCGCCGCTGGGGAGGGAGTGCCCTGGCCGCCTGCGTTCACCGGAGGAGGGGCGTACAGGTAGCGCGCGCCCAGGAGCCACCGCTGGAGCCCGAGCCGGGCGCGCTATTAATAATCCCGTGGCTCAGCCCGGAGGATGGCGAGCGCAGGACCGGGCTGCACCCGGGCGCCTCCCGGGCCCGGGCCGGATCGCGGCGGCCCTCCCCTTCCTCCGCCACGTGACACCCCCCCCCCCAACTCCGTGGGCAGCCGAGGTCCAGGCTGGCGGGCCGGGGGCCAGGAAAAAGCCGAAAACACTGAGCTTGGGCCGCTCCCCGCCCGCTCAAAATAGCCCCCGGCCGGGGCTGCCACGCATTCCGCCCGGCCCGGGGCGCGGGAAGGGGCGGCCCAGTCGGCCCCCGCCCGGCCCGACGTGGCTACCCGGCCGGTTTGGACCGGGGGGGGGGGGGGCGGGCCGCGCGGCCGGCCGGCATGTGGCTCTCCTTCGGGGAGCCTTGGCAGCACAGGCTGCGCGCTGCGCTGGGATGATGGAGAGCTTCTGGAATTTCCTGCAGCTGGAGAGCGCGGCCGGTCGGGGGAGAGGGCTGAGCGCGCGGCTGGGGAAGGGGCGCCTAGCTGCCCGACCCTAGGGGGCGCCTTCACAGCGAGGGTGAGGGGGGAGCGCGCGGCCGCAGACTGAGGGAAGAAAGGGGGGACAGCCTCGTCCCTGGCCGCACTTTTCGGGTCTGGCGAGGGTCCAGTGGCGTCCCTCCCGGCCTGGGCTGCGGAGAGGGTCCAGGTGCAGGCAGTGCCCCTCCCCCAGCCGCCTGGTTTCCCTCTCGGCCCGTCACCTCATCCAGGAGTCAGAAACTTCGTGGCCTCATCTGGGGGAGGGGTGGGGGTGGCAGGGATCGGGGGCAGCTTAGCTTGCCAGGTAGCTCGAGAGGCAGCGACGGGAAAACTCAGAGGCGGCCTGAGGTCGCCGGGCCTGCGACCTCGAGCCTCTTGCTTGAACAAGAGGCAGAGTCGAAAAGGGCTTCTAGAAGAGAGGCAAGGCAGTCTTCTCTCAATACCCCTCCCATCCTCAACTGCCGAGTCGTTGAGTGTGCGGGGGGCGTGCAGGAAAAATCCTGGACACTTTCTCCGGCGGCGCAGCATTCTTTGGGGGGTGGCTTTGCACCTTGCAGGTCCTAGAGTCCCGTAATGGGCTCCTGTACGCGAGGGGCTTCTTTTTACAGGAACCCTGAGATCCAGGGGAGTAGGTAAGTGAACTCTCAGGGCTCATTCTTGGCACTGTGGGTTGGGGGAGGGAAATAAGGCTACACTACCCTTTGTGGAGGAGGGGAGGGTATGCTTTCCCACAACTTTGCGAACTGCTAGCACCATTTGGTGCTCTGCAAACTGATGGACCTTTTGGCAACTCAGCAGGAATTTTCCCTGCCCAAAGTGGACCCCTTCTCCCCCTGCCACTGGCCCCTGTGCAATTCCATTTCCTGCCTCACTATGTTAACAAAAGCTGTGAGGATAGGCACAGTTGAAATGTCTTCTCTGCCACTCACTGGCTGTGTGACCTTGAACAAGTCCCTTCCCTCTTGAGTTTCCCCTTCCTCATTTGAAAAACTAGATAACAGTAGATATGCCATGGCCTCGTGGTGGAGCTTAAAAGTTGCACAATATTTAAAGCAATTGGCATAGTGTCTGAACATAGTTAAGTAAGGGTGGAAAATAAAGAGCACCTGTGAAACATCCAGTCCCATCCAGGGGAGCAGAGTCAGCCCTCAAGAGTATTTGAATCCCTTGCCCCTTGAACAACCCTGTGAGACTTTGCTTCCCAAGGTCTGTCCCGCTAGTCTCCTCACAATGCTCCTTCTGCTGTTCCACTGGGGGTGGGGGAAGAGAAAGGGGGCTGGCAGAGAGTTCCGGGCTGGCTCCCCAGGGTACAGCACAGGCAGGCTGTGAAGCTGGTGGAATTCTGCTTTTTTCTCCCTCCCATCTCCTTGCTGACCTTTTGCTCCACCACTGCCAGATACCAGATTCAACTTAAGATGCCTCTGGGCTCCCCTCAGCCCAGGATGTCGCCTGGGCCTGTGTCAACTCCCAACCTCCCCCAACTCCAGTTCTTGTTTCCTGTTTGACTGGCCTGCCTTGTCCACTGGGAAAGACCCTGGTGTATTGGAAGGAGCTCAAGGCTCTATTTGTTCTCTGTGTGAGCTTAAATAAATTACCCTACCTCTGTGAGCCTCAGTTTGTGCTTCTGCAAAATGGAATTGAAATAAAAACTACATAGCAGAACACCTTTTTACTCATTCATCTTCTTGGCAGAGGTCTGTTTAAATAAAAGGCGCCTGATGCCCTTGAACTTGCATTCAGGGCATATAGGGAATAGGGTAAACTTCCCTTTGGTTTGGGGAGACAGGTCTGTGGGGCCTTGGGATAGGAATTGGGGCAGGGAAGATCCTTTTGGCAAAATCTGGATTTGACCAAATTTATGTGGCCCAGATTCTAGTGCTGCCAGGTGTTTGTGTCTCTGCACCGTTGGGCAGTTCTCATAAACCACTTCTCTGGGACTATAGACCAGTTCCACCTCCCTCTGCCACAGGAAAGTCCTCCATGACTGACTTGTACCTCACTCCTCCAGTTTCTCTCCAACTCTTCAAGGGCTCCCAGTGAGGGACTGAAAAAGAGAAAGGGGCTGAAACCAGCAGTTGGGCTGTGTGACTTTAGGTAGGCTGCTTACCCTCTCTGGGCCTTGTTTTCCTTCTGCATAGCAGAAGAGGCTGGATTAGTAACTCCCTAAGGCACCTTCTAGCTATGACAGGCTCTGAGCCTGTGTTGACTGATGTATCCTAGGAGATAGGAGCACACAGAACTGAAGTCAGCTGGGAGATTACTGTCAAGGTACCCCCCCTCCTCCAGAAGGATGGAGTGCCTCCCTTCCCAAAACACACCCTTCAGGGATACTGGTGGAGATTGTGGCGGGTGGAGGGAGCATATCTCCTAAGTGAGTGGCACTACTGATTCCCAGGGTTCCTGTTGTCTGTAGAGAGGCCTGTGCATAAGAACAAGAGCTTGTGTCAGGAGGTACTGTGGAACCACATGGTTGGAGGGGAAGGGAATGTGTGTGTCAGTGACCAGTCAACCTTCGGGAACCCAGCTAAGGTGCACAAGGCAACTAGTTTGTGGGATGATGTCTTCAGAAAAGCAACCACAGGAGGAGCAGTGTATTGGGGTGTGTGCGCGAGATGGGGGGCTCAAAAAAACAAACATGAACCACGGAACCAGCCTTTGGGTCAAGGCAGGTTTCTAGGGAAGTAATAGAAGAGTCAGCACAGTCTGACACAGCACAGTTTTGCACATGCCTAGTTTTGTCAGCTTGTTTATGGGTGTTGAGCTCAAAGGCACTGTTCTGAATTGCAGTTGTCATGTTCTATTGTGGGGGTATCTGTGTAGGGGTGTTGTCAAGGTTTTCTGAACAGAAAGTGTCTGGCTGTCTGAGGTGTGTGTAGCTGTACGGGATGGTGTTGTAAGGCAATAGACAGCCCATGGCCACTTGGGCTGCTGTTGGATTGTACTGGAACCATCAACTGGTGTTTTTAGGCTGAGTTGATCCTGGCCATGTTTTGGGTACCTCTTCCTCCTCCATCCCTTATACAGAGGGAGGCCCCAGGACACTGGAAGGGAAGTCCCCTGTCCTAATCAGTCCCTCCTCAGGTAGGCAGGTAGGCAGGCAGCCAACCAGCCAGCCAGCCACAAGCGTGCTCACTCTTGAAGTAATTTTAACACAGTGCCTAAGTCAGGAACAGGCGTGAATTGACCTTTTAACCCCTTCCCCACCACGGGATTAGACTCTGTTTCCTGTTCAATCTCCTCCAGAACCAGTTCCATCCTGCCCACCCCCCCATGGATAAAGTAACCCCCTCATCTCTTTTCTCCCTCCACCTCTGTTGAGCCCTGGGGGGTGGGCCTGAGGGCCAGGCTGGTGCAGGGTCTGGCAGAAGCTGAGGGCCCAGGCGGGAGTGATAAATATTGAAGAGGAGGGATTTCGGTGTGGGCTGGAGCAGCTGCAGTGGTTCGAGTGTCACACTATCTCTCCCCAGGTTTACTGACCCATTTCCATTCACGCGGCTGCTGGTTTCCTAGCAACAGCAACAGTCCCCCCAGAACAGGCGGAGTGTGTGTCTGCCATTAGTGACTGCCGCAACTGTGTCAAGGTTACCCCGCTCCCTGCAAACCCACCCCGGCGGGTTTGTTTTCTGCCAGCGCCTGGCACACACCGTGCCAGCCAGGGAGGGGGAGGGAAAGGGGCTGAGGGCCAGCCCCCAGGCTGGTGTAGGGGTGGGGGGCCAAGGAAGAGCTGTAGTTCCCGGTCCAGTGGGAGCCAACTTGGACTGAGGCCGAAGCAGCCATTCCCCCCCTTGGCTGGTGGAATTCCTAAGCCTGAGGGGAGCAGGGGGTGGGGCTGTCCCTCAGCCCTGACCCCCGAGATTCCAGAGCCTGGGGGGAGGGGTGTGGGCTGAGGGGCCTCCGGGAAGCCTGCCCGGTCTGACCCCACCTGGCTTGTTCTGCTGCCCTGGCTTCCTCCTTACTTCTACTGCAGCTCCATGTTCCTCTGTGCGTCCAGCTCTTTGTCCTAGCCTCTGTGCCTGGTCTTCCCCATCAGACTCCCCAGGGCAGGGTTGTGTTTCTCCCATCAGACTAGGGGCTCCTGAGGTTAGGGTTCATGATGCCTCTTTTCTTTCTCTGCCCTCAATGCCAGCTCATGACTGATTTTCGAGATGTCATGGGAGATGAGATTAAACATATGAGGTGGTCAAGAATAGTTTTTCTTAATGGGGACTGGCTGGGCAGATACCCCATTAAGTAGCCCCCCTTGTTGAAGTAGATTCTGCTTGAACTCCCCCCACCCACCTGGCAGCCCTCCTATGGAACTGGCCATAAGAAGTAGAATACCCCTCCTTTCTCCCTGAAAGCCAGGCTGCAAAGGGTTAAAGCAGCTCCCCCACCCCACCCCTTGCCTTGGTATGTGAGCTCCCCCAGGCTGGGGGGATGGGAAGATGGGGGTCTGTCACCTTATGGCCACTCATGTGGTCAGCTTAGACCTGACCAGTCACATTCCTGCCCAGGAGGGCTGGGGCTTGAGGCAGAGGGGCAAGGGCAGTGGCCTGAAGTGGGCTGGGTTTGTAGGAATGGAGTGTAGGGGGGGTGGTGGGGGCGGGGGGGGGGGTTGACCAAGAAGCTGGAGGAAGGGGCTGCTGGGAACATGGAAGTATTAAGCTATATAAATCCTGAATCTACCTCCCATTCCCTGGGCCTCAACTTCCCCATCTTCCCAGGTTGCCAGTGTTTACCCCCTAAAACATTCCAGTGGTCTGTGACACAGGTACAGACCTGGTCCCAATACAAAACAAAGAGAAGAGTGTGGCAAAGGTGGTTCCTGACATGCAGGGCAGCACAGGGACTTGTGGGTAGCCTCTGGTGTGACTTTCTGGTGCTTGGGGGAGGTTGGCTGGGTTTCTGGCTGGGTCAGAGGCTTTGAGATCTAGGGTACAGAGCAGGCTGTGCTAGACAGTAGAAAGAGACCTGGGCGGGGACTCAGGAAACCTGGTTCTCTGCCCAGCCCTGTGCCTGGCTCTTCATGATCTGTCTCCCCATTTGAGGGGCTTAGGCTAGTGGTCTCTAAAAGCCCTCCTGTACTGTTAATGACCCTTGTTGAGGGATGAAGTGTGGGGGGCAATGGTCTGGAGGGGTGTGGGAAGCTGGCTGCTCAAGGGGGAGTTTGCAATGTGATCCCAGAGCGAAAATAGCCCAGGTCATTTTCAGCTGCTTGGGCGGAGGTATCTGATCCCAGCAGGGCAGCTTGGGCAGGGGGCAGGGAGGAGCATAAAAAGCTCTCTGGGAAACCAGACCCCAGGATGGGAGGATAGGGATAGGTTGGCATGCCCGGCTGGGCTTCCTGAGACCCTGGGGGGGGGGCAGGAATGGAAAGAGGAGGAATGCAGAGGGTTAACAGGAGGTGAGGGCTGGACTCTGGCCCCCTTTGGGTCCTGGCCTGGATGAGGTGAAAGGTCAGTCCCAAGGAGTCCAGGCACAGCTGGGGAAAGAGTAACCTGATCCTTCTCCCTAGCCAGGCTCAGGGGATCACAGTGCCGCCTCCCCCAAGAAAGGTGCTTTGACATCCCCAGGAAGGAGTTTGTTTCAACTTGTTCTCAGTAGGGGTTGGGAGCTAGGGGAGAGTCCAGACCCATGGGGTCAGGGAGAGCTGCAGGCCAGGTGCCCCAACCAGTATGGCAGTGCTTCGTCATCCTGGGGTCAGGAGAGGTGGAGGTGAGCCTGCTGGAAAGGTTAGAGGTAGCCTGTTCTGGCCCTGCTCTCACTCTGTGCCCCATTTATAATGACTCTGACAGCCAGCATCAGGGACAGGAAGCTTAGAGGTAGGAGATGCTCCCTCCCCACCCCACCCCACACACTGAGTAGTGAGAGAAACTGCCTGGTACTAGACACTGAGATGTGTTTGGGGGGGAGAATTACACTTCAACTCTGAGGTGGCTTTGCTGTCTGTGGTTGTGTGTGGTGGAGTGCTAGGGTGTAAGGTGTAATGGGAGGCTGAGATGACATTGGAGAACATAAGAGTTCAGATCCTTGCCTCTGTCTTAGGCAAACTATTTAATCTAAGCCTCAGTTTCCCCATCTACAAAATAGGACCAATAGTAACCATGTAGGGTAATTTGAGGATTGGCAGAGTAAGTACTCAGTAAAAAGTAATCTTTTTTTTTTTTTTCCTTTTTTCTCCCTCCCACCCCCACTGGAGTGTCTGAGGAAAAAGGTTGGTTTTTTTTTTTTTTTTGCAGTTTTGTCGGGAGCTGGGCTTGAACCTGCCACCCCCTGCATATGGGCGCCCTACTCCTTGAGCCACAGGTGCCGCCCAAGGTTTTTTTTTTTTTGTTTGTTTGTTTGTTTTTTAGAGACAGTCTCACTTTGTCACCCTCTGTAGAGATCTGTGGTGTCACAGCTCACAGCAACCTCCAGTTCTTGGGTTTAGGTGATTCTCTTGTCTCAACCTCCAGAGTAGCTGGGACCACAGGTGCCCGCCATAACGATCGGCTATTTCTTTGTTGCAGATTGGCCAGGGCCGGGTTTGAACCCGCCACCCTCACTATATGGGGCCGGCACCCTACTCACTGAGCCACAGGTGCCGCCCCAAAAAAGTAATCTTAATAAGCCTTATTGGATGTCAAAGTCACACAGTGTGGATGGAGCCTGGATTGCACAGTCTGGAGTCTGACTCCAGAGCAGGAGTTTGTGAGCTATAGACTATATGAGGGGGGAGGTGGTTTTGAAAATGTGACTGCATCAGTGTCCCCAGGGCTTTGCATAAAGCTCTGAGGGTATTCAGGTTATTTGGGGTGGGATGAGGTGAGGTGAATGGTGTTGAGTATGTGGCTTGGAGCAGGACTCTTCTTACAGTCCCCTCCTCCATCTTCCCACCCTGGCAGGCTTTGTGGGACTGTGGGTGTAGCTGTCCCTGGAGTGTGGCTGTAGGTATGTTTGAGAAGGCGCAGGCATCCCGAGAAAGAACAAGTATCCTTTGTACACGTCCAGCCTGGGGCTGGGCTGGGCCCTCTCTCTGGGGGATCCCCTATTTCCGCGCCCAGCTCCCCGCCCACAGGCAGCGCCCCGGCCCCCACCTGAGAGGCGCAGCGAAGCCGGCTGAGCGCCCCCTCCCGGAGACCGGAGCTGAGGGTTGGGCAAAGGGTCTGGGGCGGGGGGCGTGCCCGAAGCCCTGACCCCGCCCCGCGACATCACTCCAGGTGCTACCAATCTCCGGGAGCCCTGCCCGCGGGCGGCCCGCCCCCTCACCAGCAAGGCTCCGGTGTTCTGGACGGGCGTGGGTGGAGTCGGCGGGAGGTGGAAAGAGAGGCAGGGCCAGCCCGTGGGGCGGGGAGACCTTTGAAGGCCTCGCCCTTCCTGCTCTGGGAGAGGCCGAACACGCGACCCTGAAACCATGCAGCTCAGCTCCTCTCGAAGCGCCTCACTGGACCTTCTCTACCTGGAGTGCACAGCCTTCGTGCTCACCTGTCCAAATCTTGCCAAGTGCCTCTTGCTGCAGGAAGATTTCCCAGAACCGACCCCCCCCAACTTTTTTTTACTGACCACTTACATCCTTTTAGTGGCCCTCTGTGATAATGTTACTACCAGTTAACACCATTGCCGTCCACAAAACAGCTTACTGAGTACCAGGCACTGCTCTGTTTTTTCCTGGAACATCTCGCCTGATGCATTTCTGCTGGCTTTCTACCTTGTATTATTGAGCCCTTCTCACCCACTGCATTGGGGGTTACAGACACAGCCTGGCTCGGAATAGGGAAACACTAAACGTTTAGGATGGATGGCAGATGAAGAGACAGGACTGTAGAAAGAAATTACCTTGTCTGAAGTCACACAAGTATGTAGAACAATCAAAGTTAGAAACCACGTTTCCAGCTCCCTTCAGGCGTTTGGCTCTGTGTGTGACTGAGAGCAAGAGGGTTGCTTTAGACCTTCCCCTTCCCCATAGGAGAAGAACTCCAGGCCTATCTTGCTCTGCAGTCTGTACATATACACTGGGACCCCGACTTCTGGGAAGAGGGGGAAAGGATGTTGGGGGAGCCAGGAGGGCTTTTGTAGGCCAAAGGGGCAGTTCTGAGCTACCAGGAGTATTGTGAGCCCATTGATCTGGGACTTACTGGTGCTGGGACGTCCATAAGGATTACAGGTGAGAGGCTCCAAGTTGGGCAAAGAGGAGTATTAGGAACCAAAGTATGTGGGGTTCAGCACAAGGGAGGCAGGGATTATGCTGGGCCAGCATTCCCCCTACCAACAAGCTGGCCCAGTGGAATGCTGTGAGGCCCCAGGGACCGGGCCAGGCAGCCAAGGTGTCTCCGGTGGCATGGAAGCAGTTAAGAGCTGCCTCAGCCTGTTCCTTCAGACAATTAGTGACATCTCGCTTGACAACACCACACTGAGCTGATGCAGACCTCAGCCCCCCTCTAGCCCCCCCACAGCCGCTTCAGCTGTTTATTCTTGGGCTTTAACAATTGGGATTCTGACTTGGAGGAGCGGGCGCCCTGCACTGCCCTCTGACCTGCCGTCGCCTTGGCAACTGGAGCCCGGTAGGCCTGGGCTCTGCGTTAGGATTACAGATCCTGAATTCACAATCTTGCTGCTCCCCTGCAAGCAGCAGCAGTGGCAATGTGCAGAATGTTCAGCTAGATTGAAGGGAACAGAGAATAAGGGTCTCCAGGGGCCAACCTGAGATATGGTGAAAACATGGGATGCACACAGGTGACCTGGAGAGGGGTGCCCTTTTGGCAGCCTCCAGAGGGCTGAGCAGGGTCCAGAGCCCTGTTCCACTCATAAGGTCTCCTATCTACTCCCTGGAAACTTTCTTTCTGGCGGAGCCCCGAGAGCAGAGGCAAGGCTTCTTCATTTACCCCCCCTTTCCCCCTCAGTCAGCCCCCTACCATGCCCAGAGCTCCAAGTGCCAGCAGACTGTGCCCCTGCCGTGCCCGCCGCCATGGCAACAGGCCCCCTCCCTTACTAGCTCTGCTCCTTCCTCCCCCCACACTAGCAGCCAACTGCCCCAGCTGAAACCAGAGCCGATGCATCTGTGAGCCTCATGCCCAGACCCACATTCCATTTCTGTCCTCTGTCCCCCCCAGTTCTGGCGACGACATCTCCTGTCCTCCTCCTCCTCCTCCCTCAACACCCCCTCCTTCCTTTCCTCTGCCTACTCCTGCTGTTCCCCCCTACACTCTATCACTCAGTGTCTTTCCCATCTTCCCGCCCCATCACAGTGTTTCTCACCCTCAGACTGTCTCTGTTGGTCTCTGGGTGTGTCAATCCCTCTGTCTCCAGCTCCTGGGGTTGCAGGTTCTCTGCCTCAGCCTGTCTGTGGCAGGCTCCTCAGGCTCCTTATCCATCTCTTCCCTTCTCTCTGTGTGTGTGTGTGTGTGTGTGTGTGTGTGTCTTTGTCTCTGCATCATCCTGCTTGTCTCTGTCTTTGTCTTTTTCTTTCTCCTTCTCTATCTCTGTCTTCCTGAGTCTCTTTCTTGCTGTTTTCTTTACGCTGGCATGCTGGTCCTCTCTCCCTCTGTCTGTCTCTCACCCTTTCCCTCCCTATCTCTTTCTCCTTAAGTCTCACTCTGCTTTGTTTCTCTTGCCCCCATGTTCGTTCTCTCTCTCTGTCTCTCTTCCTGGGTCTGATTCTTCCCCTTGCTCTCTTCTCTTTGACTTTCTCTCCTAAATATATAGATTGCTTTCAGGGCTGGGCCTTTCAGTTCTCCTTCCTCTATTTCCTATGTGATCTTTTTTTTCACAGCCCCTGGTTAGGGAGCTGGGGTGGGAGGAGAGCTCCTGAGTTAGTCCCCCTTCTAATAGGAGCCAAACGTCCTGGAAGCCCCATTGGGCATATGTAGTAGAACTGAAATGAGGCAGGAGTCTAAGGTTAAAGAGTTTGCAGGGAGTGGGACACCCAGAAATGAGTGCTAGGCTTCCCATTCCAGGGTTTCAGATGATGTGCTCCATTCATCCAGTCTACCTTCCATTAGCCTAATGGGGGCAGAGGGTAGTCCTAGGGGCTAAGCTTGCCCAAGAAGCTCCCTAGCTATAAGGATTCAGAGGAGGGCTTATCTAGGCCTCACTGGTAACTGAGATTTGTCCCCTCTCGCCATAATGGTGGCTGTCTCAGACTATCTCTCAGTTTCCCTCAGTGATACAGGGGTATTACCTTGCTCTATAGCTGACTTCTTGAAAGTACTTTGAGTTCCTGGAGCAAAGTCAAAGTTATGAGGAACAAGGAAAGGCTAGAGTGACTCCAGCCCCCTTGCTTACCAGCACCAGGGGACTCCACACAGAAGAATTTGTCTCAGGGCATGGATAGAATCAGGGTCCTGTCTCCTTAAGTGTTGGGTGGAGGACAGTGCCCCGCCTCCCCTCTAGACTGACGGTCCTGCTGTTGGGGCCCTCCCTCCCAATCTGGGCAGTGGCCTCTGTCCTTCCTCCCTTGTCCCTCTTCAAGGCATGAGCTTGGAGTCATAGGCAAACAGGCCTTGGAGTGGAAGAGCCAAGCCTTCAGAGCCCAGGCCTTGCCTCTGGGTGTGGTGGAGTCTGGTCAGACAAACAGTTCTAGGACCCTGGGGTCTGGGCACTACTTACCAAGGGACCAGGCGGGGGAGTAGGGGTGCCTGGGGGAGGCGGGTTGCACGCAAGGCATGCTGGGCCCCCTCGGCGGGTGGGTGGGGGGAACAAAGCTGGCATCGAGGCCTCAGCTAAAATTAGCCGCTTCCCTGCGCGGGAGCGAGCATGCCTGCCAGCCGCCCAGATCGCCGCTGCCTCGGCAGGCCATCTGTCACCACGTTTTGCTCAGTCCCCCAGGGCCCCCCAGCTCTAGCCACCCCCAGGGGCTAGAGGGACTGTGCTCTGAGGCTGTCCCTGACCAGGGCTCTGGGCTCTGCTGCTGTCATGCTGTGTGACCTCAGACTAGGCCTGTCCCTCTCTGGGCTCCTGCATGATGAGGGGACCCTGAACACTAACGTCCTAGAATCTCTACTCCTTCCAAGCCTCAGGTGCTGGAAGTGGTGAGGGCTGCCTTCCTCCCTTAGAGCTGCTCTTCTTGTCCATGATTTGAAGGTGGGGCAAGTGGAGTTTAGGGTAAAGGCGAGGGCGTGTATGAAACTCTTGTCAGATTCCTCAGTCTTTGCTGAGTGGTAGGGCAGCACTGTATCCAACAACACCCAACATCCCTCCTCCCTTACCCCTGCACACATGTGCATGCACACACACACACATGCACACAATCTATCAGTCTTAAGGAAATAGTTCCAGGTGGGAAGCCAGGCGGTGGCAGCTGAGTTCAGTTGGTACTTGCTCTGTAGCTTGGGCGAGTAGTCTCTAGCCTTCTCTTATCCTGTTTCTCCCCGTTTAAGAAGCTTCCCTCCCATTCATGCAACACCTGCCCACTTTGTGCCACAATGTCTTGTGAGGCTGGTGCTATTGTCCCTATCGTACAGATGAGGAAACTGAGGTATGCAAAAATGAGGATCCTTGTGAGGGAGCAGTGGAGCCAGCCCTGCAGCACACTGCTTGCTATCCTCCAGCTTCAGCTTCTTTCTGACCCTGGAACTTGCCTGCTACCATCCCTTCCTCCTTCCCTCTCCCCAAAGCCAAAGAGGCTGAGTTGCTGCTCCAAGGTCACTCAGCTTGGCCCCTGAGGAGTGCAGACTTGAACCTGGGCCTCTTGGCTCTGGGCCTTCCTCACCACTATGACCAGCAGGCTGGGCCTGTTCCCTGGGTGAGTCATGCCCCTGGACTTTGGCCTCCTTGTCCCCAGCTCTGTGGCCTGAAGTTTGGAAAGGAGGGCCTTTGTAAGGAAGAGGGGCTCCCTGGGTAGTGGGGGTCTCAAGCTATTGTCCCATCTCAGTGAGTACATGGTGACAACAGCTCCTAGCCCCCACCCTCTATACCTCTCTAAGCAGTCTCATAGAAACAGCTCCTCAGACCTCAGGACGGTCCTCCCTCCATCACTCATTCTGTCCCCTCCCTAGATACACAGACATTACATTAGAAGTGGGGTAGGGTAGGGGATGGGGGAGGTGGCATTTCCAGGTAGTCTGTGTACCCAGGCAGCTTCCTCCCCAGCACTGTTCTCCCCTAGCACCACTGGGTTGCCCAAGCTGGAAGCCACCGCACCTCCCCTTCTGGTGTCCAGGGACCAAGGTCACACCCAGAGCCTGTGTGCCTCCAACCTCCTCTTGGGGCCGGTGGTGTTTGTCACTGGGGCAACGTGTGCTGTGCCCAGCTCTGGCAGTGCTGGGGTGACATTCATGCCCTGTGAGCTGTGACGCCTCTGCAGACAGAGGACAGCACCACCCAGGCTGGTGACAGTGATGGGAGGGGTGAGGTGGGCTATCACCTGTCCAAAGCAGTCAGGGAGGTGACACGTCATGTACCCATCTCACAGTCTGGAGGGAGGATTCATGGGGAAGAGGCGAGGTTGTATCCTTGCCTCTTACTATATAGTAGGTGAAGGGGTCTATGCCTTCCTCATACCTCACACACCTTTTGTGTGTACGACAAGTTCTCTGTGCATCCTACATCCTGTCTGTGGGTGTAGGGTTCCCTGGTTGTGTGTTAGCTATATTGTTGTAAGATGTGACAGCCCGTGTACCTGTACCATACTATCTGGGAGTGTCAGATGTGCCCAGCTCATGTTTTGGGGGGAAGCGACAGGTTATGTGCTTAGCTCATCCTGTTAGGAAGGGTTGTCACCAACTCATAGGCCTGTCTCTGTGGCTGTTGTGTGTGAGAGGTGTCACCATGTGCCTGTCTCATGCTGTTGTGGGGAGTGACATGTGTGATTATCTCATGCTGTTGGGAAGTTGTCAGTAACTTGGGAGCTCGTCTCTCACCCTAAAGAGACAACATGTTGCCCAGTGATATGGGGCTGGCAGTTGGCAGGGCCTTCCCTTGCAGACCACAGAGCACCAGAGGGCTGGCCAGAGGAAACGATGAAACCCTGGCCATGGGGATAAGTGTGGGCTGGGGAGTCTCAGTCTCTCGTGGCCTACCTTCTGTCCCAAGTGCCACACCTTGGGACCATTCGGTTCCCCAGAAGGACCCTTTTTTTTAACAGATGAGCAGGAAGGAGCCTCTGGGGCTGGGGCAGGTGGGTAACTACAGAAGTGTCACACCAGGTGGGGTTTGTAGAGGGGGCTTTGTCCCCAAGGACCTGGGGACCCTATTCCCTATCTCTTCTGCCCCTGAAACTGTTAAACTAATTAAGGCTGTGGAGCCGCAGGATTAATCGGGGCAGCTCAGCGCGGGCCGGGAGCTCAGGTAGTCGATTAGTGCGCCGAGGAGGATATTGGATTTCTGAACCGCAAGTCAGCACTATTCGGGCCTGTTATCTCTCTGAGGCTCGAGGGTCAGGAGGCGGGAGACTGGGCGCCTGGCCACCCCCGCCCAGCCAGCCTAGGCGTCATTCCCCCTGCCCACTCACACCAGCCCCAGCCTGTCTGCTGCCCACACGGACCTCACCCCAGCCTGCTCCCTGGCCCACCCTATCTCTGCATTGCCGTCTCTTTCTCAGGCTCCTGTGGAAGCGTCCAGCCCCTGGTCCTGCCTTTTCCTGCATCTCTGTCGGGCTCTCCTCGGAGAGCCTCCTCTGGCTCACTCTGGGCCCGCCTCAGACACCTTCTCCTCAGCCTCTGACCCGGTCTCAGCCCCTCCCTATCTTCCTCTCCTCCTCCTCCTCTGTCAGCCCTCGACTCCCTAGTCTCCATGTTTGTGTTACTGTCTCTCTCCGTTTGGGTTCATCTCTGTCTGTCTCTCAAGTCTCTCGCTCACCGTTTCTCTTCCTCTGTGTGTCTGTGTCTCCCTGTGTATCTTTCTCCCTCTTCTGTCTTTTCCTCTCTCATTCTGGTGAGCTCTCTCTGTCTTTTCCTCTCTCTCTTGTGTGGTCTCGGCTGGTGTCTGCAACCAGAACAAATCTCTCCCAGCCAACACCCCCTGAACAAGGAGGCCAGAGCAGCTAATGGGAAACATGTGATTCTGCCTTGCGCCTGGAGCACCGTGAAGGGAGCCTTGGTCCCAGCCCAGCCTCTGCTCCCCCCTTGGCCCATTCCCCCCCGCACTGTCCTCTGCCTCACAGTGTCCCCCTCCCCGCCCCCTGTGGGGGCAAAATCGTAAGGCTCTTAGTCGCTTAAATTTAGGGGGACTGGTGTTTATCAGCTAGGAAGTATCAGGTTGTGGAGGGGCTGGGGGCAGCTTTGTTCCTTAGGCCCCCCCCCAGGGCCAGGCAGACCCCATGGAGACTCCCCACACACACACCCCGCATCACCACCAGCATATGTAGGAGAACAGGGCCAAGATGAGCTGAGCTGTGGGGGCCTAGGTGGGGGGCAGCCAGTCCACCCACATTGGAGGGCTCTGGGGCCACCCAGATTTCCATCTTTTCCTTCTTCCTGAGCCTCTGGGGAGCTGCAGAGGTGGGGGCTCCCTGAAGGCTTGGGAGCTGCTGGGCTGTGTTTCTGTGCCCACCCAACCACAGGGAAAGGGGGAACGGATCAGAGGAGGGAGGCTCTGGCAGGTTGGAATTCTCCTTCTCTGCCTGTGGATAAATTGTCCCTAATCCAGGCTTGGGGAGTTGTCTGGCTCCTACAGAGAAAGAGAGAAAGAGAGAGAGAGGGAGGGTGAGCAAAGGAAGGAGGGAAGCAGGCACATACAAACACAGTGACACAGACATACACACTGTCTCACAAAGGGTCTCTCACATGCAGACACACACATTCGCACACGCTGCTGAGTTACACAAAGGTACCACGCAAACACTGAGGCACACAGACCTGCTCACACATGTTGACACCGACACGTGACACATAGCTTTACTGGCACAGACATACAATGACCTAGCACAAGGACCCACTGACATACACAGAGACACAGTGATGTACAGACACTATGACAAGGTCATATAAATCCACACATGCCCGGTCTCATGCACAAGCACAGACTGGCCTGTGGTGAAAGAGACCCACAGGGACATTGTGACCAGTCACGCTGCCACACCATGACCCTGAAAACCCAGAGAAAGGCAGAGGTAGGAGGGAGGCAACACTGATCCACAGTGACACCAGTGCCCGCAGTCACAGGCCTCAAGATTGGAAACCTGCAGGGACCGCAGAGGATCCACTACACTCCCCATGCCCTGCCAAACACACATCCAGAGAGCTCTGAGACAGGCAGGAGCCAGCTTGGCTCCTGACACAGAGGATGCAGAGAGCCAGGCAGAGTGTGCGCAATCCCAGGCGCTCTTACACTGAGGACAGCTGGGCCCACCTTGTCACACACTGGCTCACCTAGACACACACACACACAAAGCTGGATAGAAAGAAAAGTGAGTAGTACACATACCCACACACAAACAACTGAAGACACTGACCCCAGCACACAGTCAGCCTGGTCTCATAAATGTACACACACTGCTGACCGCTCCAACCTCGACTGAGCAAACACACAATCCCACATGTCTATACTCTTAAGTACGTATGTACCCACACATGCGAGAAATACCACACAGAGGCATACAAATAGGCTGCATCCAGAAACCAACATACAGGTGTGTTTACCCAGGCCGATGAACATTCAGACATGCATTTATGTGGCAGAATCTCTATCACACATATGCAAATTCCCCAGGCAGCCGGAACCTCTGAGCATCGCATGAGGCCTGGTTCCTGGACCCCCTCTGGGTTCTAATACAGACGTTAGGGAGGCATATGCAAGAGCAGGAAGCAGGGAGATGTTGAGAAAGGCCATGGGTTGGGTCTTAAAAGAAATAGACATAACCTGGATTGGCGTGCGTAGCACAGTGGTTACAGCGCCAGCCACGTACACCAAGGGCGGCGGGTTTGAACCTGGCCCGGGCCAGCTGAACAACTGCAACAAAAAAATAGCCAGGCATCGTGGCAGGTGCGTGTAGCCCCAGCTACTTGGGAGGCTGAGGCAAGAGAATTGCTTAAGCCTAAGGGCTTGAGGTTGCTGTGAACTGTGATGCAACTTGAGGTTGCTGTGAGCTGTGATGTGACGGCACTCTACCAAGAGCAACATAGTGAGACTCTGTCTCAAAGAAAAAGAAAAAAATAAATAGACATAACCAGTACTGATGGAGATGGGTAAACACCAGCTGCATACACACCCTGGTGGAAATCTGCATCCATCATCACTCTCACACCTGCATTTTAAATAAGCTCTTAGTAATGATAGCTTCCCCAAAGTGCTCCTCCTATTCATGAGATCTTAATTCTTCCCATTTTATAGATGAGAAAACTAAGAACCAGATCGGTAAATTGGCTTGCCCAAGGTCACACAGTGAGCTTTAAGTCTTGACTCACAAAGGCCAGATTCCTTCCACTATAGCATGTGTGCCTGTGTGTTCACAAAAACATTGCTTCCCAGTAGAGCCTCAAGAGACAGGCTCACAATTCCCCAATGGGATAAGATTGGCGCTCGATTGGGACCCCATCTAGGACAGCCTCCTGGCTCAGTGTCCCTCTGTTCCCTGCCCTCTGGCTGGCTTGCCCTATACCCATGCTTATGCCTGGGGTACTGTGTTTGCTTCTGCAGATGGGAGCTTGCCTGATTGTCTACCCATCGGCCTGGACCCCAGAGCCCACCCTGCTGAGCAGAGGGCCCCAGGTGTGGGGCATCGCTTGGGCTGCTGCAGAGACCACCCTGGAGACACTGGTGAAGATAGGCCTTTCTTGCTGAGCCGGGCCTGTCTGCACAGCCTGCTCAGGTAACAGTATGCAGGGCGACCAGGCCTGGGTCTAGGCCACCTCCAGGAAGTGGGGATCAGGGGAACTTGCCTCCCAGACCCAGCAGCAATTCCCTCCCAGCTTAGGCCAAAAAGAGGTCCTTTGTAGAATCAAAAGATATTAACCCAGCTTACTCAAACTCCCCATTATCCAGAAAGGGGAACTGAGGCTCATGGATGTACAGTGAGTCCTACTTCCTAGCCTGAGGACTCTTCCCTCCACCTTGATGACCTGGGAGGAGAAAGGGGTTGTGACAGTGACCAAGACTCAGGGCAGAGGTGGAAACCAGAGTGCCTGATGTGTGCAGCTGCTGATCCCCCAGGACACCTCTCTACTGGAGTCTGATGAAGCAGAGTGCTGGGAGGCCAAGGTGAGGTACTAGGAGGGCCTGGGTAGCCCAGCTATGTGTGCTAGGGTGCCCTCATAGGACGGGAGTGGGGGAGGGACAGTGGCAGTAGCAGGACCTGCCTCTCATCTCACTCAGATTAGCCCACCCAGGCTCAGGAGCCACAGAGCCAGGTGAGGCTGCCCTGCCCTGCAGAGGCAACTCCCTGAACTGACACATGAAGCCTCGGGCTCCAGGAAGCTCCCTAGAGCCTGGCCTGCTTGGGGACCCCACCCAGCTCCCAAAAGAGCATTCCTGGGGCCTGAGGTCTGGGGGTGGGGCCTCCTGGGATTGTAAGGGTGGGGAGGTACAGCCATGGGAGGATGCAAGGCTGTGTGTACCCTTCTATAAATGTACAGGGCACTCAGGCTCGTGTGCAAGCAGGTGTGTGTATAGGGTTCTGTCCTAGGTGTACAGGGTCTTGTATACAACAGTTACATAAGTGGGCTGGGGGATGTTCCAGGGCTGTGTGTGTAGTTCATTGGAATGGTGAATGTGCAAGATTCCAGGTGTATATTAGGCAGGTGTGGGAATACCAGGGTGTTGTGTGTGACACCCTGGATGGTGTTTGTGTGAGGTGCCAGTATACACTGGAGAGACGTGTATAGACCAGATCTGAATACACTGGGGAGGTGTGGCATGTGCGCAGAGGTCTGCATGTACACATGAGGAGTGTGTGTTCAGGGCTCTGGGTGCACAGTGGGGGTGGCGTGTGCACATGGCTCGATTTGTGCTTTGGAGGTGGGCTGGGCGAGCCTGGAGCTGAGCTGGGCTCAGCAGTGCCCAGCCTTGTGGCCAAATAGCTGAAGTCACTTCCTTTCCAGCAGCAACTTTCCAGGAGGAGGAGTTCTTCAGACCTGGGCGGGGAGGTGGGGGGGGAGGAACGAGGAGCTCTCAGGGGAAGGAGGTAGGCGGGGGGTGTGAGGGGGGAGGGCCTGGTGGGGCTGGAGGAGGGGAGTCCTCCAGAGACTGAAGGAAAGACAAGGACAGGAGTCTGGAAGGGCCAAGGGCAGGAGGGGATGGGGGCGGAGCAGGGCGGGAAGCACAGTCCCTGGGTGACCTCAGAGGGAGGAAGGGAGGGCCGCCAGCAGGGTGACCCTCAGGTCCAGCCAGAGCTGGCCGTGGCGCCCGCACACCTGGCACCCAGGGCAGGGGGCTGGCAGGGGGCGGGTCTGGGGCAGACCTGCTTGCCAGGTGCCCTGCTTCGGGCAGGAAGAGGGTGGGCGAGGGCTGCACAAAGGAGCTCTGTGTGGCTGGGGGTAGGATGGGGTGGGTGGGGTGTGCTGTGCTGTGGGGGAGCGCCTGGTGGCCCTGGGGAGGGGGCAGGGCAGGACCAGCTCCCCTTGGGGGCATCAGTGGCTCCAAGGGGACACCTAGTGGCAAGGGAAAGTAGTGCATCTGGATGGCCAGTGGGAGGTGGTGACTAGAAGCTGAGAGGATTAGATTAGAAGTCAAAAATTAGAACTGATGTTTGGGACTAGGGCAGTTGGAGGAGGCTGCATGGGAGGGCAACAAATCTCTGGTGCCCTCAGCAATGAATTTTGGCTTAAAGGAGCCCAACAAAACTAAATTGAGACCAGCTGGAGTGAGTGATATGGCTGTTTGTCCTTAAGGGCATAACTTAACCTCTCTGTGCCTCCATTTAAATACCAAATGAGTGACAGCTGCCATTATTATTTCCATCATTATTTTTGTTGTGATTTGGAGCTGGAATCAGGTTGGAAGAAGATCTGCAGGTACAACTGATGGGCAGGTAGAAGCCTGAAGGGAAGGAAATTGAAAGGAGCAAAGACTAGCCCCTGAGGGAGCAGATCCTAAGAGATAAAGTCCCAGGAGATGGGAGGTGATGGGGATGGTCTCAGAGTACTAGTAACAGCTCCTTTGATGCAGTGTTTTCCATTTGAGGACATCCCTGGGCCTTCAAACCAGCCTAGGAGGGAAATGGAGAGGGGGGAGGAGTATGCAGGCTAGGAGAGAGGGTCATGGGGCCGGAAGTGAGAGCTGGGGCTGGCAGCCCAGCTCCCCTGGGGAGGCTGTGGGTGGGGGAGGGGGGAGTGCTGGGGAAGGGGTGGGGTGGTCATAGCCACAGCCGGGGAGGGTGGGGCTGGGGACTCAAGGATGTGGGCTGGCGCTTCCCGGCACTGTGCACGGCAGGTTGGGGCCCCCAGCCCCCTTCCAACCAGTTGGTGTCCCCATGGGTGCACTCAGACACACTGACCCAGAAGCAGACAGACGGACAGAAGGACCCTTTTAACTTTGTTCACAGACCAGGGATAGGTGGTGCCCTTGGGAAGGGTCCAACAGAATGGCTGCTGGGGTGTGGCGAGGAGGGGAGCCAGCTGCTTCCCTCAGATCCTGGAGGCTGCAGAGAGAGCAGTGGATAGAGTCAGGAGGACATGCCTAAAGGTCTTCACGGGTGGGCGGAACAGAAGTCACCACTGGAGAGGCGGCTTTTCTCTTATGCCAAGATCACACTCTCCCTCAGGCCCCAAGCGGGAGGTCTCCAGAGCAAGGAAGTCTTGGCAAGCCTGGTCCTCAGGGAGGGAGGGAGGGATGGTGGCTTCTGGTAAGCATCTCAGAGAGGGCATCAGGAGCCATGATCAGCCATACTGTGGGGAATGAGACTTGGAGTCCAGAGTCTACCCCTCTTGCCTTCCCACAAGAGCAGCAGTGCCCCAAGTTCTTCGAGTAGAGGCTTGACCTAGGAGGTCCACAGCGTAGCATGGGAGAGCACAGGGCCCTGAGTGAACTCATAGGTGGGACGGGGAGAAGCAGCTGAGACCTGGGACCTGCAGAGAGGGAAGGGGCAGAGGGCAGAGAGATGTTCCACTTGGACAAGCAAAACTAAGGCCCTTCTGGGTGGTGCCTGTGGCTCATTGAGGAGGGTGCCGGCCCTATATACCGAAGGTAGCAGGTTCAAAAACAGAAAAATAGCTGGGCGTTGTGGCAGGCGCCTGTAGTCCCAGCTACTCGGGAGGCTGAGGCAAGAGAATCGCCTAAGCCCAGGAGTTGGAGGTTGCTATGAGCTGTGTGATGCCACGGCACTCTACCAAGTGCGATAAAGTGAGACTCTGTCTCTACAAAAAAAAAAAAAAACTAAGGCCCTTCCCATGCCATTTTATGGCCTTGGACAAAGTTTCTTTCCCTCTTCAGGTCTCAGTTTCCTCATCTCTAAAATGGGAGGAACATAAGATGGCACTAGAAAGTGTACCCACTGGGGTAGTTGATTAAAAATACAGATTCCCAAATGTCCCTCCAGATCTATGAGTCAGAATCTCCTGTACTAGGGCCTGGGTATCTGGAATGTTACACAGCTCCCCCAGACTCAGGGTTTGGAAGCCAATGGGTTAGATAATTTTAAGATTCCTCCCAGCCTTAAATTAGACTACAGCTCTAGAAGGAGCATTTTCAGAAGGAGAGTTACAAGAGCTAGGAATGGAAAGAGGCTTTGGACTTAGGGCAGAATTAGGACTCCTACCACTTAGCAGCTATGTGACTCCAAGCAAGTTACACAACCACTTTGAGCCTGTTTGCTCTGTAACAGAGACATGATAAACCATGCCTCCCAGGAGGTTGCAGTAAAGATTCAATGGGTCACGTATATGGAAGTGCTTTGTAGACTGCAAAACACTGCCCACCAAAGGGGAGCAGGGGGGTGTTCCTTTCCACTCTAGTCTGTCTCCAAGTCAGCTCTATAGTCTTCCTGTGAGGTGACAGCACTAGTTGGTATGGCAGCCAGTGAAAAGTCTACATATGTCCATGGTGGAGTGGGCCCTGGAGATGGAATGCCAGATCAGACCAAACACAAGAAAATGACTAGGGGCTCGGCGCCTGTGGCTTAAGCGGCTAAGGCGCCAGCCACATACACCTGAGCTGGCAGGTTCAAATCCAGCCCGGGCCCTCCAAACAACAATGATGGCTGCAGCCAAAAAAATAGCCAGGCGTTATGACGGGCACCTGTAGTCCCAGCTACTTGGGAGCAGAGACAGGAGAATCGCTTGAGCCCGGGAGTTGGAGGTTGCTATGAGCTGCGATGCCATGGCACTTTACCCAGGGTGACAGCTTAAGGCTCTGTCTCAAAAAAAAAAAAAAAAAAAAAAAGAAAGAAAGAAAATGACTAGGGTCAATCTTTAAGACCCTTGCAGTGGCAGTGGTTGGAGCCCATGCAGCACCCTGTTCCCCAAGATCCCATCTTCTGGGGATTAGCTATGGCCCTGAGTCCCCAAGCTCTCCTGGGAATCAGACATGCCTAGATCTAAATCCCAGCTCTACCCTCCTGCTTAGGGAGATAGTTGGTAAATATTTACGTAGCATCTAGCATATCCCAGGCCCTGGGTCAGAAGATACAGCAGTAAACAAGAAAGACATGATCCCTGTCTCTGAAAAGCCTGTACTCTTAGGGGAAACACACTAAATAGCTAGTCACACAAGTAATTGATTACAATTGTGATAAATACTATGAAGGTGAAATAGATAGAGCTCTGAGAGTATGAAGTTTGAGCACATTGGTATGACCATAGCTCACTGCAGTGTTAAACTCCAGGCTCACATGATCCTCCTTTCTCAGCCTCCCAAGTAGCTAGGACTACAGGCACACGTCACCACAGCTGGCTGATTTTTTTTTAAGGGTCTCACTGTGTTGTCCAGGCTGATCTTGAACTCTTGGCCTCAAGCAGTCTTCTCACCTTGGCCTCCCAAAATGCTAGGATTATAGGCATGGGCCACTGCACCTAGCCAAGGTCCCTTTCCACATTCTTTTTTATTTTTTTTGAGACAGAGTCTCAAGCTGTCACCCTGGGTAGAGTGCTGTGGCGTCACAGCTCACAGTAACTTCAAACTCTTGGGCTTAAGCGATTCTCTTGCCTCAGCCTCCCAAGTAGCTGGGACTACAGACACCCACCACAACAAACACCTGGCTATAGTTTGGTTATAGTGTATGTGGCTGGCACCCTAGCCGCTTGAGCTACAGGTGCCAAGCCCCTTTCCACATTCTTATCCCTTTCCCTCCTTTAGCATTCTTCACGGGTATGAAAAGGTCCTCCTTGTGGAAAAGTTAGGGTTGATGGCTCTGTGTGTTTCATTCATTTAGCAATTTTTTTTGAGCACAGGCACGGTGACTCACACTTGTAATCCTAGCACTCTGGAAGACTGAGGCAGAGGATCACTTGAGCTCAGGAGCTCAAGACCAGCCTGAGCAAGAGTGAGACCCTGTCTCTACTAAAAATTGAAAAATTAGCTGGCCATTGTGGCAGGTGCCTATAGTCCCAGCAACTGAGAAGGCTGAGGGAGGAGGATCACTTGAACCCAGGAGTTTAAGGTTGCTGTGAGCACAATACTCTAGCCTGGGCGACAGAGTGAGACTCTGCCTCCAAAAATACATATGTATTATTGATCTCAAGTTTGTACGGAGGAATAGATAAGAACATCTGTATGGGGTGGCACCTGTGGCTCATTGAGTAAGGCATGAGCCCCATATACCAAAGGTGGCAGGTTCAAACCCGGCCTCGGTCGAACTACAAAACAGAAAAATAGCCGGGCATTGTGGCGGGAGCCTGTAGTCCCAGCTACTCGGGAGGCTGAGGCAAGAGAATTGCCTAAGCCCAGGAGTTGGAGGTTGCTGTGAGCTGTGTGATGCCATGGCACTCTACCAAGGGTGATAGAGTGAGACTCTGTCTATACAAGAAGAAAAAAAAGAAAGAAAAAATCTGTATGAAGTGCTTGGCCAGGTTTTTGGCAATAGAGGACATGTTGCGGGGCAGCGCCTGTACCTCAAAGAATAGGGCATCAGCCTCATGTGCCAGGGGTGGCAGATTCAAACCCAACCCCTGCCAAAACTGCCAAAAAAAAAAAAAAAAGAATATATTGCCCAAAGTATGGACTTTTATTGTTGTTGATGCCCTGGCGTGATTGCTAAACCACTGGCCTTAGGCACTCTTTTACCTTTTCTTTGTAGCTCTTATCCTGCTAATTTATTTGACCAATGTCTGTCTACCTAATCCTTACACAGAGTAGGCACTCCATAAATAATGAGTATATGAATGAATGATGTTACTTTATCTCTGAGCTTCCGTTTCTTCGTCTGCAAAATGGGGTTATTAATAGCCCCTACCTCACAGGATTGGTATGAAGAATTAAATGAAACGATGCCTGGACAACTTCCAGCCCAGTGCCTGGCGCGCAGTAGGTGCTCACTAAACCCAGCTGCGATGGTCCTTTCCAGGCGCTGTCCACGCCCTGAGGCCTGGGCCCAGGCCGAAGTTGCTGCACAGCACCCCCAGCTGACAGCCAGCACCTGGCAGAGCCCCCAGGCACGGGGGCCCTCTCTCTCCCAGGTCAGCAGGGTGTGTACATTGGAGGGGGTTGGGGGTGGTATCTGGAAGAGCTGGGCTGGTGAATAGGGGTTGAGCTGTGGCCACCAGACCATTCGGGGAATTCAGATCTATTGCCTGTCTTGTTGCCCACAGAGATCTCCAGTGTGACAGCCCAGGCGGCAGAGCCGAGGGTGAGTGGCTAGGGTTCTGCTGGAGCCCTGGGGATGGGCAAGAAGGAGGGAGGTCATATCCTTGATAGGACTTCCAGCCTTCTCCTTAAGTTTGATTTGGAGTGGTCACCTTGCCTGAAGTTGGGTTTCCCTCTCAAAGGCAGGGTCCCATTCTTCCTGAGCACATAGCCAGGTTCCAGAAAGGGATGAGCTGTCAGTAAGTGAAAAACGGGCCTGTAAGAGGGTCGTTGTGCACATGATTTGGGAAAGACTGGGAGTCAGCAAGGGATTGGGCTTGCAAGGGGCTGGAGCTTGGTAAGTGGGATGGGACCCCTTGGGAGGGGTCTAGGAGCTCATTGAGGGTGTGGAAGCTGGTGAGGACTTGGGCATTCAGTGAGGAACCTCTTGCCTGTCCTGTCCACCAGGTCCTGGTCCCGGCTTCTCGCACCCTCATGTCAGCCCCGGCCCCGCCCGGCGGCCCGCGGAGGACAAGGTCAGGATGCGTGTGAAGCCCCAGGGCCTGGTGGTGACTTCCAGTGCCGTGTGCAGCTCTCCTGACTACCTCCGGGAGCCCAAGTACTACCCCGGCGGCCCCCCCACCCCCCGGCCCTTGCTTCCCACCCGGCCCCCGGCCAGCCCACCTGACAAGGCTTTTTCTACCCACACCTTCTCCGAGAACCCACGTCCGCCCCCACGCCGGGACCCCAGCACCCGGCGCCTACCAGTCCTTGCCAAGGGGGACGACCCGCTGCCCCCACGGGCAGCCCGTCCTGTCTCACAGGCCCGCTGCCCCACACCGGCCGGAGACGGCAGCAGCTCCCAACGCCGCTGGGACAACGGGCGGGTGAACCTGCGTCCAGTGGTGCAGCTGATTGACATCATGAAGGACCTGACACGGCTCTCCCAGGACCTGCAGCACAGCGGTGTGCACCTGGACTGCGGTGGGCTCCGGCTTAGCCGCCCACCTGCTCCGCCACCTGGCGACCTACAGTATAGTTTCTTCTCTTCACCCAGCCTGGCCAACAGCATCCGCAGCCCTGAGGAGCGGGCCACTCCCCATGCCAAGTCAGAGAGACCCAGCCACCCGCTCTATGAGCCTGAGCCTGAGCCTAGGGACAGTCCCCAGCCTGGCCAAGGCCATAGTCCTGGAGCTGCGGCTGCGGCTACCGGCCTGCCTCCAGAGCCTGAGCCAGATGGCCCTGATTACTCAGAACTTGCTGATGCTGACATCCTCAGCGAGCTGGCCTCTCTTACTTGCCCTGAGGCCCAGCTGCTAGAGGCCCCTGCCCTAGAGCCACCATCACCTGAGCCGGAGCCTCAGCTTCTGGACCCTCAGCCCCGCTTCCTAGACCCACAGGCCTTAGAGCCACTCGGGGAAGCTTTGGAGCTGCCGCCCCTGCAGCCTCTTGCTGACCCTCTAGGGCTGCCTAGCCTGGCCCTTCAGGCCCTGGATTCCCTGCCTGACTCCCTAGAGTCACAGCTGCTTGATCCCCAGGCACTTGACCCCCTACCCAAGTTGCTTGATGTCCCGGGTCGCCGGCTAGAACCCCAACAGCCCCTGGGGCACTGCCCACTGGCCGAGCCCTTACGCCTGGACTTGTGCTCACCCCACGGCCCTCCTGGGCCTGACGGTCACCCCAAGTACGCCTTGCGGCGCACTGATAGACCAAAGATCCTATGTCGCCGGCGGAAAGCTGGACGAGGGCGCAAGGCAGACGCTGGACCTGAAGGCCGCCTGCTGCCCCTGCCTATGCCCACAGGGCTGGCGGCCGCCCTGGCCGAGCCCCCACCACCACCGCCTCCACCACCTCCTGCCCTGCCAGGCCCAGGCCCAGTCCCAGAACTGGAGCCAGAATCTTCCCAGACCCCAGTGGTCCCTCCCCGCAAAGGCAAGTGCCGGGGTGTGCGGCGCATGGTGGTGAAGATGGCAAAGATTCCTGTATCCCTGGGACGGCGGAACAAGACCACGTACAAAGTTTCATCCTTGAGCAGCAGCCTGAGTGTGGAAGGCAAGGAGCTGGGCCTGCGTGTATCTGCTGAGCCCACCCCATTGCTGAAGATGAAGAACAATGGGCGGAATGTGGTGGTGGTCTTCCCACCCGGTGAGATGCCCATTATTCTCAAGCGTAAGCGCGGCCGCCCTCCTAAGAACCTGCTCCTGGGTCCTGGCAAGCCCAAGGAGCCAACTGTGGTGGCAGCTGAGGTGGCCACTGTGGCAGCAGCTACCATGGCCATGCCAGAGGTAAAGAAACGACGGCGGCGGAAGCAGAAGTTGGCATCTCCCCAGCCCTCCTACGCCGCCGACGCCAACGACAGCAAGGCTGAGTACTCAGACGTGCTCGCCAAACTGGCCTTCCTGAACCGCCAGAGCCAATGCGCTGGACGGTGCTCACCACCCCGCTGCTGGACACCCAGTGAGCCCGAGTCAGTGCACCAGGCCCCTGACACCCAGAGCATTTCCCACTTCCTGCACCGTGTGCAGGGCTTCCGGCGGCGTGGGGGCAAAGCAGGCGGTTTTGGTGGCCGGGGTGGGGGCCACGCAGCCAAGGCAGCTCGATGCTCCTTCAGTGACTTCTTTGAGGGCATCGGCAAGAAAAAGAAGGTGGTAGCGGTGGCAGCTGCTGGGGTTGGGGGTCCTGGCCTCACTGAATTGGGGCATCCGCGCAAACGGGGCCGGGGGGAGGTGGATGCTGTGACTGGGAAGCCCAAGCGCAAGAGGCGGTCACGGAAGAATGGGACTCTGTTCCCAGAACAGATGCCCAGTGGCCCAGGCTTTGGGGAGGCAGGCGCCGAGTGGGCCGGGGACAAGGGTGGTGGCTGGGCCCCTCACCATGGGCACCCAGGTGGGCAAGCTGGCCGAAACTGTGGGTTCCAGGGGACTGAGGGCCGGGCCTTTGCCTCCACTGGACTGGAGAGTGGAGCTTCAGGCCATGGCAGCTACTATAGCACGGGCACACCTTCGAGCCAGACCGAGCTCAGCCAGGAGCGCCAAAACCTCTTCACCGGCTATTTTCGCTCGCTGCTTGATTCGGATGACTCCTCTGACCTCTTGGACTTTGCCCTCTCAGCCTCTCGCCCAGAGTCCCGGAAGGCATCAGGCACCTATGCGGGGCCTCCCACCAGTGCCCTGTCTGCCCAGCGGGGCCTGGCCACCTTTCCCAGCCGAGGAGCCAAGGCCAGCCCAGTGGCAGTGGGTAGCAGTGGGGCTGGGGCGGACCCCTCCTTCCAGCCTGTCCTGCCTACTCGCCAGTCCTTCCCACCAGGACGGGCAGCAAGTTATGGGATAACTCCAGCCACTTCAGACTGCCGAGCAGCAGAGGCCTTCCCAAAGCTGGCTCCTCCACCTTCTGCTGTGGCCCGCTCACCTACAACCCACCCACCTACAAACACCTACTCCCAGTATGGCGGCTTTGGGGCTGGACAAAGCGTATTTGCCCCAGCTAAGCCCTTTACGGGTCAGGACTGTGCTAACAGCAAGGACTGCAGCTTTGCCTACGGCAGTGGCAACAGCCTCCCTGCCTCACCCAGCAGCGCCCACAGTGCTGGCTATGCCCCACCACCTACTGGGGCCCCCTGCCTGCCGCCAAGCAAGGCCTCCTTCTTCAACAATTCTGAGGGGGCCCCCTTCTCTGGTTCAGTCCCTACTCCCCTGCGCTGTGACAGCCGGGCCAGCACTGTCTCACCCGGTGGCTACATGGTGCCCAAGGGCACCACAGCCTCCGCCACCTCCGCAGCCTCTGCCGCCTCCTCCTCCTCCTCCTTCCAGCCCTCACCTGAGAACTGTCGGCAGTTTTCGGGGGCTTCTCAGTGGCCTTTCCGGCAGGGCTATGGAGGCCTGGACTGGGCCTCAGAGGCCTTTAGTCAGCTCTACAATCCCAATTTCGACTGCCATGTCAGTGAGCCCAATGTGATACTGGACATTTCCAACTACACGCCACAGAAGGTGAAGCAGCAAACGGCCATATCTGAGACCTTCTCCGAGTCATCCTCTGATAGCACCCAGTTTAATCAGCCAGTCGGTGGTGGCGGATTTCGGCGTGCCAACAGTGAGGCGTCAAGCAGTGAGGGCCAGTCTAGCCTGTCCAGCCTGGAGAAACTGATGATGGACTGGAACGAGGCATCATCTGCCCCCGGCTATAACTGGAACCAGAGTGTCCTTTTCCAGAGCAGCTCCAAGCCAGGCCGTGGACGACGGAAGAAGGTGGACCTGTTCGAGGCCTCACATCTGGGCTTCCCCACGTCTGCCTCAGCTGCTGCCTCAGGCTACCCCTCCAAACGGAGCACCGGGCCCCGGCAGCCACGGGGTGGACGGGGTGGTGGGGCCTGCTCAGCCAAGAAGGAACGGGGTGGTGCAGCAGCCAAAGCCAAGTTCATCCCCAAGCCACAGCCAGTCAACCCGCTGTTCCAAGACAGTCCAGACCTTGGCCTGGACTACTACAGTGGGGATAGCAGCATGTCACCGCTCCCCTCACAGTCAAGGGCCTTTGGTGTGGGAGAGCGAGACCCTTGTGACTTCATGGGACCCTACTCCATGAACCCGTCCACACCTTCTGATGGCACCTTTGGCCAAGGCTTCCACTGCGACTCGCCCAGCCTGGGTGCTCCTGAGCTTGACAGCAAGCATTTCCCACCACTGGCCCACCCGCCCACGGTGTTTGATGCTGGCCTGCAGAAGGCATACTCACCCACCTGCTCGCCCACACTGGGCTTCAAGGAAGAGCTGCGGCCGCCACCCACAAAGCTAGCTGCCTGCGAACCCCTTAAGCATGGGCTCCAGGGAGCCAGCCTGGGCCACGCAGCTGCAGCCCAGGCCCACCTGAGCTGCCGGGACCTGCCTCTGGGCCAGCCCCACTATGACTCCCCCAGCTGCAAGGGCACAGCTTATTGGTACCCACCAGGCTCAGCTGCCCGCAGCCCGCCCTATGAAGGCAAGGTGGGTACGGGGCTGCTGGCTGACTTCCTGGGCAGGACGGAGGCTGCGTGCCTCAGTGCCCCGCATCTGGCTAGCCCACCGGCCACGCCCAAGGCCGACAAGGAGCCACTGGAGATGGCCCGGCCACCTGGCCCACCCCGTGGCCCTGCTGCAGCCACTGCTGGCTATGGCTGCCCACTCCTTAGTGACTTGACCCTGTCCCCCGTGCCGAGGGACTCGCTGCTGCCCCTGCAGGACACCGCCTACAGGTATCCAGGCTTTATGCCACAGGCCCATCCCGGCCTGGGTGGGGGCCCCAAGAGCGGCTTCCTGGGGCCTATGGCGGAACCTCACCCTGAGGACACATTCACCGTCACCTCCCTGTAGTGCCAACTGAAGTGCCGACTGGACCGCGAGGTTTTATTCCTGGGTGAGTCTGGGGATATGGGTGCAGGGAACAGAGGACTGGGATGGGAGGTGAGGACATTAGAGCCTAGGCAAAGGAAGAAGTACAGAGAGGGGCAGGAGTCATGTGCAGGATTTAAGGACAAGATAGGAGACAAGGGGCAGGGATTTCGGATCTGGTGTTGTAGATAGTCCTGGGGGTGGTGGGAGATGGCTACTTGGACATTCATGGGCTCCTGTTAATTGAAGTGGATAGAGGACTGCAGACTGGATGGGCCCACCTAATTTGGTTCATCAAACATTTCCTTTGTTCACGCTAGGTCTTGGGCAGTGAGAGAATTTACCAAGAAGGGTGGGTATTTGCATCACTCTATGTGAGACAGGTGAGGAGGAAACGGGGTGGACAGTCATCCACCCAAGTCTGTCCCCAGAACTAGCCATCCACACTAGCACCCTGGGAGCCTCATTTATTCCAAGATGCCACCTGGCGAGGGCCAGGCCAAGACTATAGCCAGTATGGTTTGGTCACATGCTCTACAATGGCCTTACAGAATGGCCCAAAGTGTCCTTTTTTGCCCTCCCTGGGTTCCCCAAAGACCGTTGTTCAATATCTTTGGCCTGGGGTAGGCTCAATGTGGTGAGGAGCATGTGGGATTGGGATCCCATTGTCCCTGGGAACTTGCAGCCAGAGGGTCTTTCTCCAGGCAGGATGTTTTGACCCTAGAAGAGCCAGTCCCTTTTTCTGATGCCAGATGCTTTTCCCAGAGGTTAGTTAAATATGGTTATTTAGATTCTGTTTCTGTCAGAAGTTGTGACCTCATTTGTTAGAGTTAGTGTTGGTATTCTTAAGATTTAATGTTTTTTAAAAAGGACAATAAAAGAAAATACCCCCAAGGTGGCGAAAGGGAACAGGATTAAAGGAATCATCTTGAAGAACAATCTGCTCCAGAAATACAATCACAACTGACCCCACTTTTCTTTTCTTTCTTTTTTTTTTTTGTTTTTGAGATAGAGTCTCACTTTGTCACTCTGGGTAGAGTGCCATGGCATCACAGCTCACAGCAACCTCAAACTCTTGGTCTCAAGCAATTCTCTTGCCTCAGCCTCCCAAGTAGCTGGGACTACAGGCACCCACCACAATGCCTGTAGTTGTTTTTAGAGACGAGGTCTCACTCTGGCTCAGGCTGGTCTCGAACCTATGAGCTCAGGCCTTCCACCCTCCCTCACCCTCCCTTGGCCTCCTAGAGTGCTAGGATTACAGGCATGAGCCACCTCAGCTGGCCTACAGCTAGCCCCACTTTTGGACAACAGATCTGTTGTAAAATTGGCCCCCACACACAGTGGTTGGTGGTAGGGTGGGCTGGGGGCATGTCCAAGTCCCTCACCCTTCACATCTGCTGCCAAAGCCTCCTGGGAGTTTTTCTTCTTGGAGAAGAACCAGTAGGGGCTCCTGGAAAGCCCCAGCGCTGCTCTGTGGAGGCCACTCAAGGCCAGGGTGACTCAGGGTGCTAAAGTCACGTCAGTGGAAACTTATGACCCCCTCTCCAGACCCCTGGTGCCTGAGGGTGGTAAAGAACAGCAGGTGGGAATCAGGAGGACTGGGGGAGGACCATTTCCTGATTGGCCACCAACTTGCTACATGCCCTTGACTAAGCTTTTGCCCTTCCCTGGGCCTCTGTTTCCCCATCTGTTCAAGGAAATTAACTTTGATAATCCCCTAGGTTCTTGCAACCCTGCATGGCATAGACAATGGACCAAACTTTTTTTTTTTTTTTTTTGGCAGCATATTTTCCTTCCTAATGAAGCCAGGCCAAGATTAAAATGGCCCTCCATTCCCCATGCGTCTCACTGCAAGCAGAACCGCAGCACTGAAACAGGCCAGGGAGAAGCTGCTTAGGGTTTAAAATGTCAAACTCTTGATCCTTCTCAGTGGAGGGGAGATGTCTCCTGGATAATCCAGAAATGTGAAATAATCCAAAAAAACGTTCCTTCTCTGGATGGGAAAATGGACAGGCGTGGGGGCTGGGTGTTTGGGCAGGTCACAGCTCAGTGAAATACATAATGGAACCACCCAGTGAGGCCTGAACACAGGAGGAACTGGGATGCCATCCAGCCCCACATTCTGGCCCCGCTCCCCACTCAGGGCTGGGAGTTAACAGCACTGCCCTCAAACCAATGCATTCAGTTGTTCAAGAGACATCTGCCCACCACCTCCTGTAGGCCAGGCATCGGGGGCACCATAGTGAACACCATAAATGAGGTGCTGGTCCTCATGGGGCTTCCAGTTTCAAGGCAAAGACAGTAAACAATGACAAAGCATTTGATAATTACAGCAATGAGAAAAAAAAGCAGGAGCCAGTAAGAGCCAAGGTTGACCAAACCCTAAAGCTGATGCCTGAGGGATGGGGGCGTTAGAGAGCCTGGTGGGCAGTGGGAAGAGCACCCCGGGCAGAGGGAACAGCAATGCATAAAGTGTCAGCCAGGCAGGGGCTGAGCTTTAAGGAACTGATGGGAGGGCAGTACAGCCAAGTGAGGGGCGAGGCAGGCTGAGCCAAGTCATGCAGGCATTGGAAGGAGTTTGAACTTTATTCCCAGATAAACAAGGAACCACCAAGGGGTTCTCAGCTGGGATGCCATGGGTCACTGTGTAGCAGGGCACGCATTGAAGTGGGGAGATGAGCTGCAGTCATCCAGACAAGCAGTGATGGAGGGCTAGACCACCTCATGTCTCTAAGATGGCACACAGACTCCCTCATCTAGGAATGATCAGAATCATCTTGGGGGTAAGAATGAGTTGGGGATATAAGGAAGAAGCGTTAATAGAGGTAGTCACGTTGTCAACAGACGGCTTGAGCAGGAAGGACAATGACACACTAGTTCACCAACAGGCAATGAGCAGATTTGATGCTGGGCTGGGCACTGGAGAAGTGATAATTCAGCTCAGCCTCCCATGCCCATCCAATGCCAGGCACTGGGAGGCAAAGCAGCCATGGTTCATAGCCTCAAAGTCAGCATTCACCCCAGGAAGCTAATACAAGTAAACAAAGAACCTGAAAACACCTAGTGTAAAGTGGCAAGTGCCCAGAGGCTGTGAGAAACAGATTGTGCACCAGGCAGCTAGGTGTTATGGTCAGAAGTCATCCTTCTGCCCCCTGGGTGAGAAAAGGGACACATATCTATCCCTGAGCCCTTTGTGTGACTCTGCCTCACTGACACTTCAGTGCAGCCTGTGAGGTGAACATGTCTCGCCACCTCCACTAGAGAGTTGGAGAAGTGGGTGCAGCTATGAACCTTACCCAGGTCATCTATAGTTTTAGTAAGTAGGGAGGCCAGGATTGGACCCGTCCAGAGCCTGAGTGCTCTGCCAGACGCCCACCTCTCTCCACTCCATCCTCCTGAATCCCCATCTGCAAAATGACAGGTTGGATTGAACAATCCCTACAACTCTTTCTGGGTTTGACTTTTTTTTTTGAGACAGAGCCTCAAGCTGTCACCCTGGATAGAGTGCTGTGGCATCACAGCTCACAGCAACCTCCAATTCCTGGACTCGAGCGAGTCTCCTGCCTCCACCTCCCAAGTAGCTAGGGCCACAGGCACCCGCCACAACACCCGGCCATTTTTTGGTTGTAGCCGTCAATTATTGTTTGGCGGGCCCGGGCTGGATTTGAACCCGCCAGCTCAGATGTACGTGGCTAGCCCATTGAGCCACAAGCGCCAAGCCAGAGTTTGACATTTTTAATGGATTTTGAGGTTCTGAGGAAGAAGCTGTACTTGAGCTTGACCTCGAAGAATAGGCAAGATTTGGACACATAGAGCCTGGGGGATGGACATTCCAGGCACAGGGAGCTGTGGGCAAAGGGAGGTCACATCCTTCTGTGAATTAGAAGATGAAAGCTCAGAGGAGGCAGTGAGAAGTGTGGGAACGACTTCAGAAAAGAAGGGAACTCATTAGGAAAAGGGAGGTTGGCTCTGCATCCATAGCTGAGTGGTTGGGGAGCTGGCCACATACACTGGGGCTAGCGGGTTCAAACCCAACCCAGGCCTGCTAAACAACAATGACAACTACAAAAAAAAAATAATAGCAGCCAGGTGTTGTGGTGGGTGCCTGTAATCCCAGCTACTTGGGAGGCTGAGGCAAGAGGATCACTTAAGCTCAAGAGTTTGAGGTTGCTGTGAGCTGTGATGCCACGGCACTCTACTGGGGGCAACATAGTGAGACTCTGTCTCAAAAAAAAAAAAACAAAGAAAGGGAAGGTTAGCTGGGCACTGTAGCTCTTGCCTATAATCCTAGCACTCTGGGAGGCTGAGGTAGGGGGATTGCTTGAACTCAGGAGTTCAAGACCACTCTGAGCGAGAATGAGACCCCATATCTACTAAACAATAGAAAAACTAGCTGGGCACTGGGGCAGGTGGCTATAGTCCCAGCTTCTTGGGAGGCTGAGACAGGAGGATTGCTTGAGCCCAAGAGTTTGAGGTTTATGTGAGCTATGATGACGCCACAGCACTTTACCCAGGGTAACAGAGTGAGACTCCGTCTCCAAAAAAGGGGAAGAGTAGGCCTCACACCCAGGCAGACACCTTCTCTGGTCTTCTAGATGGAAAGTTAAGCTAGACAGACTGGCTCCACACTGGGCGCTATAAAGATTAGCCCTACCAGATCCTTGGAGATGGGGGAGTCCTCCAATCTTGAGTCCCTGTCCCCTCCTTAATCCTTTTAGGCCTGACCTGAGGCCAAGAGAAATGTCACAGGTCCTCTAAGGTTACACCAGCTGGGGCCTGACCAGAGCAGGAAGCAATTTCCAAGGCGACCATCCAGCCGGGGTCAGCAGGCATGCCCGGGGCCTGGGCCAGCTCCTGGCTGCTCTGGGCTTTGTCTCTTGAAGTCTCAAAACCTCAAGAGGTCACTTGATATTGCCTTTAGCTCTGAGCAAGAGGCTTCACATTAAGGCTCAGCTGATCCTTTCCTGCCTCTTCTGGGTGCACATTCTTCCCTGCCCTCTGAGGCCATCCTCCCTCCAGACCTATCTCTTGCCTCTCCTACAGCCATGTTCAGGCCAGGCCTTCTTATTCTAGCCCTCATTTTCTATAAATCTCTTCATGAACATGCCCTCACTCTCTTCCTCTCCCATCTCTCCACATCCCAGAGCAGGCAGGGCCCTGGAACTGGCTAGCAGCCTGCCTGTGGATGCACATAGGCCCACAACCTAGTTCCGTCCCTTAACAGCTAGGTGACCTGTGAGTCATGTCACCTGATGAGTCACATCACCTCTCTGCATCTCTCATGAGAATTAAATGAGATTATGCATGAAGCCCTTAGTCCAGTCCCTGACACACAGTAAGCACGTAATCAGTGGCCGGTGATGGGTGGATAAATACCTCCCCACAGACTGAATTCTAGGGCCTCTGACCCAATCTCTGTGTCCCACAGCTCTGACCTTTGCCTCACGTACCTTCACTCAGGACCATGTAGCCAGCCTTACCTCACCTGCTTCCCTCCTAGGAAGGACCGTGTATTCTATTGTGGGTTTGGGCCTTGGAAGGAGGCTTTATAATTCCACCTAGTTCTTTGCCAGAGACAGGATAAGTCATATGCCCCATCCCAAGAGACCAGAAGCCTCGTGGACAACCAGACCAAGACTCAAAAATGACCCGGATCAGCTAGGACCTCTGTCCACACAGTTATCCATATCAATCCTCTTCCCCCACTGCAAATAATCTGAAAAATGTTTTTCTCATGACCAATATGTTGTGGTTTTTCTCCTTGTATATTTGCTATCTTTGCCAACATAACCTTTGCTGCCATAGTGCCCTATATTTGTTTCACAGAAAGCAAGCTAATTCTGTGTTCAACACACATGAACTAGGGATCTGCTCAGGCCAGGCATTACATCCAGTACTGAGGGTACCCCTGACTAAGACAGGCAGTGCCCTGCACTCGTGGGGCTTATCGCCTATACACAGGTGTTGCTTAGAAACCTCCAGGTGGGCATTACTCTCCAGAGGAGCGCCAAGAACATTCCCATAAGAATGATCAGGGACCACTCTCTTCAGCTATGTGAGCAAGACAGGCAGCAGGACCTTCCTGGAGGGGGAAATGGGTCTGGACAAATTTGAGACTTCAGGGGCTACAGCCCTGGCCCGGCCACCTGGGTCATCCGAGTCCCTTCTCTCATTATGGCCTCCAGAGTGCTTGCTTTTCACCATTTTTATTTTTATTTTTTTTTGAGACAGAGCCTCAAGCTGTCACCCTGGATAGAGTGCTGTGGCATCACAGCTCGCAGCAACCTCCAATTCCTGGGCTGAAGTGAGTCTCTTGCCTCCGCCTCCCAAGTACCTGGGACTACAGGCACCCGCCACAACGCCCGGCCATTTTTTGGTTGCAGCTGTCCTTGTTGTTTGGTGGGCCCGGGCTGGATTTGAACCCGCCAGCTCAGGTGTACGTGGCTGGCGCCTTAGCCCGTTGAGCCACAGGCGCCGAGCCAATTTTCAGCATTTTTAGATGCATGGTATCTAAAGCCCCTAAAATATTTATTGGAGGAATTGATTAAAACACATCTGCTCCTGGCTCGGCGCCTGTGGCTCAATGGGCTAAGGCGCCAGCCACATACACCTGAGCTGGCAGGTTCGAATCCAGCCCGGCCCACCAAACAACAATGACGGTTGCAACCAAAAAAAAAAATAATAATGGCCAGGCGTTGTGGCCGGCACCTGTAGTCCCAGCTACTTGGGAGGCGGAGGCAGGAGACTCGCTTGAGCCCAGAAATTGGAGGTTGCTGTGAGCTGTGATGTCACGGCACTCTATCCAGGGTGACAGCTTGAGGCTCTGTCTCAAAAAAAAAAAAAACACACACATCTGCTCCTGTGACTCCATTGCTTAAAGCCTTTTGATTGCATCCCTCCCCTCTCCAGCCTCCTTGCCTACAAAATAAAGGCCCACCTTCCTAGCATGGCATCTGAAGCTTCTGTGCTGGCACCCTGCCTCTTTTTCAGTCCGAATTACTCTTACCAATCTTGAGAAGGGGTCGAATCAGGAGGGAGCTTTCAAAGAGGCTCCTTCCTAAATGAGCTGTGTGCTTTCGCTGTTCCCCGGACGGCCCTTTCCTCCCCACCATCCTCTCCTACCTGTCAGTTCTTGTCTTTCACTCAGATATCACTTCCCCCAAGAATCATTCCAGGATTCTTCCCAGGCCCAGTTAATATTAGCCCTGTATGCATCCATGACAGCCCTTCCTGGGAATGTCCTTGTCACCATGCCATCAACTCCTTTAGGCCAGTTATTCATCTCTTCGCACCACCCTCCCCTCCCCCACCCCAGTGTCTTATCCTGCCGTAGACAGTTTAGGTTTTTTGTTTTGAGTAGAAGAAAAGCTTGTAGAATAGAGAGACTTAAGCACTGGGGGTGGGTATGGGACACTTTCACCCCTGTCATTAGGAAGTGCTCCTAAAAGTGGGGCAGGAATTGGGTATTCATATAAGCCAATTCAGACTCTCAGGGCTAACTGGGCTTTTGGAGTTCTCCAAGGACAGCTCCTCCCAGTTTACAGAGAGGGAAAGGGACTCGCCTGAAGACTGAGCCGCCCAGACACTGACACACAGAAAGGTAGAGCCAAGAAGGGCCCTTGGGAATCGCCTACTCAAGCTCCATGGTTCTTGTTCTTTGCTCAGCATGGCATCTCCAGCCCAAGGGTGGAGACAGTGGAGACTGTGTGTCTGCATGTGTGTGTGAGAGAGAGAGAGACGGAGGGTGGGTCTAGCCTCCACCGCAGACAGGCAAGTAATGTGAGGCTCCAGAGCTGGTGGGTAACCATGGATATGAACCCCCTCAGTCCCAGCAGTGAGGAGACAGGGGAAGTGCCCTGAGGAGGGAGTACCTGACAGGTCTAGAGTTAAGGAATGCCTCTGGTCAGTAGTGAACGCAGATTTCAAAAAACTTCTCTGGGAAAGGGGGAGAGCTATACACATCAACACCCCCCCAATCCCTACCTGGGAGCCTCCCTGATATTTCAGTAAACTCCAGGTCCACCCTACCTGATGGTATTTCTGCATGTCAAGTGTGGTCTGAGTGCCCAGGAAGCAGGATCCTCTCCACATCCAGTGGCTCACAGGCCAGAGTGTTTAAAAATGTTGGGAGATTAGGGCACTGGCCACATAGGCCGGGGCTGGTGGGTTCAAACCCGGTGGTGGGTTCGAACCCGTCCCGGGCTTGCTAAACAACAGTGACAACTACAACAACAACAAAAAATAGCCAGGCGTTGTGGTGGGTGCCTATAGTCCTAGCTATGCTTGGGAGGCTGAGGCAAGAGAATCACTTAAACCCAAGAGTTTGAGGTTGCTGTGAGCTCTGACGCCACAGCACTCGACCAAGGGCAACACAGTGAGACTCTGTCTCAGAAAAAAAAATGGTGGGAGGGTGGATCAGCCTTTGGGCAGCTGGGATTTGCCTCTGACCCCTTGTCTTTCGGGCCTGAAGATCTCTCATAGCACCTGTTCAACCCCTTTATTTTGCAGAATAGAAACTGAAGCCCAGAGAAGGTTCTTGCTTTAGGTCACACCCAGCAAATCCATCTCTCAAATTCTTATATACTCTCTTTGCCTTCTGCTCTACTGCTTCATCTGACATTGAGACTCTCCTCTGAAGGGCAGAGAATGGAGAGTGGAGGTTAGACCTTAACTCATGTCCTGGCGGTTAGTGGGTATGAATACACGTTCACTGGTTGCTTAAATAGATGCACAAATGTGTGCTCCTTTTCTGGGGAGAGCAGCTCTCTGGACAACCTGATTTATATATGACCTGCAGCACTTTGAATCTCTGCTTGGCTGTCCCTTGGTGCTGCCAGCGTCAGCCCCCACTGACAGGCAGAGACCCCTTAATGCCCTGGCACCTCAGATGGTAAAACTGCTGGACCCTGAGGACTCTGCAGTGTGGCTGTGCAGTTTTCATCACCGAGGCACTAAAAGGTGAAGTCTTATCAACGGTGGTCGGTGTCCTGGGGGCCAGGCACACGCTGGCACTGGAGGAGCAAAGGTGCCACATACAGGTCTCTGCCCCAGAGGACCAGACTAGGGAATGGCCAGGGCACCCTAGCTGTGGTAGTTGGGTAGTCCAAGGAGGTGTCCTAGAGGTGTGCAAGACCCAAGCTGGACCTTGACATGCTGACCGGACTTAGATCAGTCATCGCTCTGTCATTCAGTCTGCACATGTTCTTGACCCCTGCACGTGCCCAGTGCTGCTCAGCAGTGAGCTGAAGAGCCATAGTCCCTCCTCCAAGACGGGGTTAGGTGCCCCCAGGACTTCACTTGGCACAGCCCCCATCCCCTTGCACGGTAATTAATTGCCTGGTTTGGGGTCTGCTTTGCTTCCCCCTCTGCTCTGTGAGCCTCTTAAGGGCAGGGACCAGATCTGTCTTGGTGTCTGCTTTGTCCCCAGTGCCCCACACCAGGCCACCTGGCATATTAATATTTGGTTCTGTTTTGTGGAGAGTTGAACCAAGCAAGGTCAGGATTGTACACAGCCACAATGGTTCTCCCTTCTCACCCCCTCCAGTCTCCCTTTTCCCTTCTCCCTTTTCACCCCTTCTGCAAGAACCCCTGGGCCTTGATGTGCCCCGCTTCCCCACTCCTTCCCATCCCCCAGATTCTGCCAAAGAAAGTCTCTGGCTGGCCTACTCCTGAGAGCTGGGAGGGCGGTGGGAGGAGGAAGGTGAAAGGCGATGGGCGGCTTAGCAGAGGGTGAGAAAGCCTCCTGCTGCCTGGCCGCAGGCACCGGGGATGGTTCTGGCAGGAGTAGCCTGCTGGGCTGAGATCACCATGGAGACCTGGCTTGGAGAGGGTCACTGGCAGTGGCTAAGGGCTGGGAGTGGGGGAGAGGGCGGTGGCAGCAGGGATTTGTGCAGGGGCTCCCAGCCTACCCTGAGCCCTCGGAGAGACAGGGAAGGCTGGGGTTCAGCACCATCAGCTTGCCAAATGGTTTGGAGCAGACCATCTCAATCCTCCCCCTCATGTGTCACCCCAGCAGAGGTTCTTTAGTTTGGCGACTGTTCTTCCACCACAGTAAAAGCTTTCCTTTGCTTCAATGCTCCTAACCCTCTGGGTCAACCAGTCACCCCAGATACCACAGTCCTGCTGCCAATGGATACCCCTCTTATCTGCACCTGAACCTCTGCCACCAAAGCTGCTTTCTTCCTATCACCCCATTGCTGTCACCCTCCCAGGTACACTGCTTACCCCTACAGCTAATGTTCCCTCCTTTCTGCAACTGCAGGAGACCTGACAGCTTAACAAAGGTACAGCTCTTACCCTCCCTCTCATGCCTCTGCTTGCCACCTGGTCTGATAAACCCAGATGGGGTGCTGCCCCTGCCTTTGCAGGAGCCCACCTGGTTCTTCTGGCCCTTGGGGGACTCCTGGCAAGTCCAGCCTCTGGACAAAAGTCGTCCCCGGGGCTGACTGCCCAGCAGACAGCAGCCAAGGCTGAGCAGAATTTAAATGTGGTCCTGTTGGAAAGGGAAGCCAAGAAAGTACAAGAGAGGAGAGGCTTTCTGTCACCGCCTGGTTCATGTCGGAGTGGGGGAGGCTGGATGGGCTTGTTGAAGAGTCTTAGGCAGTTTTAGCACACCCAACCCTAATCACACAGTGTGGGGGATGTGCTTCTCTGGACTCTGAGAGAAAGACAGAACTCCAAAAGGACAATGACTGGAGGTCTTGGAAGTGATCAAGTCCATCCCTGTCCTCTGGGCACCTTGTTCACCCCAGCAGAGCTGGGAAGCCAGGTGGTCTAGCCAAGCTGGGGGCCGGGATAGGGAAGTCAGGTACCACACAAATACAATTGAGACTGTCTAGGAAAAGGAGGTATCTCCAGCCTTAAGAGTCTGGCAATTATAGGGACTGGGGACTTGGGAGTCTGAGCTTCAGGAAGGCAGAGTTTGGCCAAACATAGATGGCATGTCGGGCAGTTTTTCTAGTTCTTCATCTGTTCTGAAGAACAGAATGGCATTGGTGGGGACTGGGAAGAGGGCTGGACTTAGAAGAAATGAAAGTAGTAGTTCACACCTATGCGTGCCCTGTCTTCCTCATTATATCATCCCTCAACAGCCTAGGTTGGAGGAATTACCAAACTCATTGTACATGAGGAACCATGTTTGGAGAGCTCAACTGGCCCCAGGAAAATAATAACCGACTGTATTTAGTATCATTTATTATGCACTTACGTATCAGGCTTCATCTGCCTTAAACTGCTGAATTTTTCCAGCAAACCTGTGGGGTACTTCTGTTATCCCCTTTGTACAGATGAGTAAACTGAGGCTGACAGTAGTTCAACAACTTGCCCAAGGTCATAGAGCTAGTAAGTGGTGGTGCTGTTATTGGAACTCAGCTGCATCTGACTCCAGAGCCCAAGCTCTTAAATCCCACTGCCTAGAACCCTGACTCCTCACCCAGCACCTCCTCCACCTCTTGGTATGGGGCTTGGACATGCCTATTTTACAGATGGGGAAACTGAGCCTAAGAGAGGGGCAGAAGCAGTTCCACAGTCCAAGTTTTCTGGGAGAAGGAATAATGCAGTGGAGATCTTCCTCCTGACACCCTGATCTCGGAGCTCTCAGAGTCGGTTCGTGCTGCTAAACTCTGCCTCTTTTCTTGTGTTTCTTTGCAGCTTTCAGAAAACCAACGCCAAGACCCCTCCCCGCGTCCACATCGTCCTCTGGCAGGAGCGCCTGCCCCTCTGCCTCCCACCCTGCCCTCACCTGCACCCCCCACAGCCCAATTTCCCCCCACCCCTCCCTGCCCATCTCCTCCACGCAGAAGCCGAAGGTGAGCCCTTTCTGCACAAAACCAGCAATTGTAAATACTTTTTAAAAATGTACAAAACTTAAAAACAAAACACAGTTTTAGAAAAAGACAAAAAAAAAAAGAGAGAGAGAGCGAGAGAGCGAGCGTGTGCAAGAGGTTGCGAGCGGGGCCCAAGGTGTCCAGAGCCCCTGCAAGTATGCACTGAGAAATTTATCTACAGGTCGTTTGACAAAAATGAACAATATCCTATTTATTGTATATACTGTTTTATTATAAATCGTGGATTGTATATTGCATTCTGTAAACCTGCTGTGGTCCCGTGGTGTGCAAATTCGCATGGTGGGGGGGAGGGAGAAGAACCTCTTGCGGGAGCTTTTTTTTTTTTCTTTCTTTCTTATTTTTCATTCTTTTGGGTTTTCTCTTCTGTTGTTGTTGTTGTTGTTTTCTGTTGGCAGGACACACCCAAAGATCCAAGTTTGTATTAAAAAGAAATGAAAAAAAGCAAAAAAAAAAAAAAAACAAAAAAAAAACCTGTGTCTTGTGAAAGGGGATGAATGAGGATGGTGGATGGAATGGGAAAGACATGGCTGGGTTTTGACGCCAGCCACTGGTTACTCAAAGGAGTTGAAATACATACATACATTCCCTACCAGTGAGTTCTCCCTTCTACCTGAGATCTGGGACACACACCCCCGTTCTCTCCCAGGCCATGGGCCTCCTCTGCCTCTGCTGAGCTCCCCACTCTGCTCCTGAGGACTTTTCTCGTCCATGGTCCATGCATTCTGTTCCAGATCCAGGGATTCTGCCGCTTGGACCTTCACTTTGCCCTAGATCTTGGGTGTCCCTGACTCTGAGACCCCCTATTCTATCCCAAGTCCCAGGTTCTCCCTCTGTCTAGGCCCTTTCTTTTTTTTTGAGACAGAGCCTCAAGCTGTCACCCTGGATAGAGTGCCGTGGCATCACAGCTCACAGCAACCTCCAATTCCTGGGCTCAAGCGAGTCTCCTGCCTCCGCCTCCTAAGTAGCTGGAACTACAAGCGCACACCACAACGCCCGGCCATTTTTTTTTTTTTTTTTTTTTGGTTGCAGCTGTCATTGCTGTTTGGCGGGCCCGGGCTGGATTTGAACCCGCCAGCTCAGGTGTACGTGGCTGGTGTCGAGCCGCAGGCGCCGAGCCACTAGGCCCTTTTTAATGTCCCCAAATAAT